>JAMLFT010000153.1:0-53923 GCA_026544285.1 Pachyrhizus erosus | reverse complement strand
TTATATATTATATTAACTTCTTTTTAATTTTTTTTAAAAATATAATCTAATACTCTTTTGTACATTAAATTAACCTATCATATAAGGAAGGTCATTATAAATATTAAAAAAATAAATTAAAAATATATAACTTCATAAATTTTTTAAAAATATATATATAATTTACTTTAATTTTTAAATATTAAAAGTCTAATAAAATTAGATGTTAAAAGAGTTTTGAGTGATATTTAAATAAAATTGAGTTCAAATTCTATCAATGAGAAAATGGGTGTTAGAAAAGGTTTATCTCCTTGATAAGTTTGTTTAATTTGACTTAAATAGTTATAATGTTTAATTTAATATTATATATATATTAAGAGAGCAGAAAGAGAAAAGTAATAAAATTAATTTTTGATTTAAATAACTTTTTAATAGTAATAAAAAAATATTTTAATTTTAATTTTTTAAATATATATATTTTGTTTTAATTCTTATTAAAAAATTAAAACAAAAAAAAAATTTAAAAGTTAAAATAAAAAAATAAAAAATATATCCTATTTTGTAAAGATTAAAATTTATTTAATGATTAATTTTTAACAATATTAAAAAATAAAAGTTTAATAAAAATGAAAAAAAAAATATAAATAAACAAACAATTATGGCTTTGTCCCTGGCCTGCTTGCTGCCACGAGAGGCGCATCTTTCCTCACAAAAGGGCACAAAGCTGCCACTAACTATGAACCCTAAACCTGCATGGCTTTAAAAGCTACTAATTCTTTATGCAACCACAGACACATTATTTAAGCATGCCACACATAAAATAATGAACTTGCTCTCTTAGACTCATCTTTTCAATCAAGATATTCCATTACGCTTGAATAATTAAAGCCTGTCTATTTCACTGTTCCTTGTCTCATACTCTCATGTCTCTTTAGTTTAAGAACATTGACTGGTAGACACCATATACCATTATACCAAACTTATGGCCTTATTTTATTAGATGATACAATTATATTTTAATATAAAATAAAGTTAATTATAATCAAATAATAAAAGTTATGTAATTGTAGGAAGTCGTTTATATTTTAGATAGTATACTAAATATTGAAATAAATGATAACATGAAGCATCGGTTAGTTTTCTATTTATTTAAGATTTTCTTAATTTAATTTATTTTGTGAAAATTCAATATCGTAGTTGGATCAATAAAATTTAATATTCATTAAAATTATACAAAATGTAATATATTTTACTAAATTTAATATTTAATGTTAATTTATCTTGTCATTATCATTATTTTTTAAATGTGTCTATCGCTTGTATTATCCTATGCATTTGTATCATAAGTTAGAAAAATAAAATTGCCCTAATAAATATAGTTAAATTATAAGATAAAAAAAAAAAAAAACAATGAAACAAGGGGCTAAGATGATATAAACAATAGTCCAGGACAGTATAAAAAAATAAGGACCTTTTTAGAATATCTTAAAAATTAGTTAAGGCATGTAAGAAAAGTAAGACTATATTCATGCACCCAAAATTACGTATTAAATATCCACCTGTATATGATGAATGTATTCTTTATTTTGTAGAGAGATGTTTTTTGTTTGTACTTTTTCGTATAAATACATGTTTTTCCTACTTTATAACACATTTTTAAATGTTTTATAAAATTAATTTGATATATTTAATTATTAACATAATTAAATAAAAATTTTCTTATTTTCTCTAATTAATACGAAAAGTTTATCAATTAATATATTAAGCATAATGAAATATTTGTAAAACACTATTAAATTAACCTTTTATCAATTATTTTTTAATGCTTTTAAAATTTAAAATTTCAAATGACTAAAGAATAATATTTAGTTATTAACTATAACGTGATCGTCAGCATTGGAGGACTGTTAGTAAAAATGAAGTATTTGCAACTGATGACTGTTAATTCTTTTTACAAATGATTCAAGTATTATTATTTAAAATTTTAAATAATTAAAATTTAATAAAAATTAAAATAAAACATATTAAATTAAAATAAATAAATTAAAATATATAAAAATTAATTAAAAAATACAAATAACAACAAATATAATGTAACAATTATTGTTAATAAAATGTCCAAAAATTACAATACATAAATAAATAGATAAAATTATGCTTTTGTATTTTATAGTTGATTTCACTTTTTTCTGTTCAACTTAGTCCTTCAACTTGTTTTTTCATATTAAGTTAATTATTTCACTACAATATTAGATCTCATGAAGAAAATTTAATCTGAAATTGGTTTTTTTTACGGAACATTGATCATGAACTGGGTGATCTTGATCACCCATCTAACTTTCTGTATATAGTCTATGAAATAAAACAAAATTTTAGAGTGAAGGTTACGTGTTAATGATAAAAAGCCCTAAAATGATTCAATCAATCGTTACTAAAATATAGATATTTCATAATCAAAGTAAAATATGTCATTAAGAACTATCAAAATAGATCTTTCATTTTAATTAATGAAATCACACAATAATTTCATATGTTTGTTGTAATTTAGCATTTAGAGAACGCCTCAGTCAAGATTATAACAATCGTTGAAAAAAATGGAAAAAACGAGTGTTCAAAATTGTGGTTTATAAATATGATTCTTAATGTACACATTTCATTCTCTTATTTTAGCTAATGAAATCACACAAAATTTTGATATCTTAGTCACAATCTTGTATTTAGAGAAATAGGAAGTTGAATTAATAGAAAGTTAAAGGACAAAATCAAAACGAACCTTGAAATTAGTGTTTATATGGGTGCCATGTTGCACAAGTATAATGTCATACATGCATAATGTCAAACAAATATAATACAATTAATAAATTTTAGTAACATACATACATTAATTAAACATAAAAAAAATAAACATAAAAAATTTATAATTTAACATAAAAAATACAATTATAATAAAAAAAATTATTAAAACAGTTGATGAAATGAAATTGCCACTAAATAAGATCTTACCCACACCAACGATCCAATGCTAAGTATAAAAAATAATAACAAAATACAATATTGAAAGTTAAATACAATACTTAACTAAATTTAAAAAGTTATTAGGAACGAAAAAAAGAACTGGATGGAAAGATATAAGTATTTATTTGAGAAAATTTCAATTTTGTGAATTAATTATTTTCCTTAAGCTATTTCACTAAATTAAATGATTAATTATTTTCCAAAATAAATTAAATTGGATATGGAATAAATTACAGCCCTACATTATATGTTGTGTGTCGTTTATATATTTCCTACAAGTATCAACTACATAAGACAATGCTAATGTTCAATATATAGTTACACACATATTCATCAAAACAGAGAAAATTAAACATAAAAGATTACGATGAAACATAAAAAAGTTATAGTTATAATAAGAAAACTTTTTTAACCAATTGATAAAATGAAAGTGTTACTAAACAAGATCTTACCCATATCAACGATCAAATGTTGCAGATAAAAAAATACAAATAACATAAAAATAAAAAGTTAAACAAAAACACATAACTAAATTTAAAAAGTGACTACAACTGATAAAAATAAAAATACTGGATGGGAAGATATAAGTATTTATTTAAGAAAAAATAAATTTTATGAAATAATTATTTTCCTTAAATTAGTAGGTTTAAAAATTAATTATTTTCTAAAATAAATTAAATTAATTGTGGAATAAATTATAGTCCTACATTATATATTGTGTGAGTTTGATTTCCTGCATGTATCTTCTATACAAGACGATTTTATTGTTGAAATTAATTCGATTCATTTACATTATAAATGACAAATAAATACGCCATTGTTAAAAAAAATCCATTAGTATTAGTATAATATCTAAAATGAGGCCAAAGTACCAAAAGTGGGGAGAAGACATAAAAAAAAATAAAAACACAAAAAGAATTTAAAAAACAAGCGAGAAAAAGCTTGAAACATCTTACTCTTCTACTTAAGCGAGTTTATTAATCAATGTAAATACACTTATATACTACTTGCATTTTATATCTATTGATACATAAATCCAATATTAATACATGCAAATTAAAAATATTTAATAAATATTAAAATATTATTGTATTTATATTAAAATATTCTTATTTAATATTGATCTGGACTGACTTCCAACCTACAGTGAACGGTGTACATAAGGATATAAGTGAAAAAAATAACAAATGGAATTAAAAATTTGTAAAACGTTAATAATTTAAAAAGAATAAAAACTTACAGATACCAACTATTTATATAATTAATTATGTTAAACTAAAATATGCAAAAATAAAAATTTCTTTTCATGATCTTGCCATAAGCAAGATTCAGCAATAAATGCGTTAAAAAATATCCCAATATTGTAAACACTGCCTGCCAACTCCGACATTGTTAACTAAATTGTCTCATTTTGAATATGAAAACTAAGAATCATTGTATTAGCGAAAAAACCATATCAGACGAAAAAACGTAGTAGTGGAAAATGGAAATGGAAATGGAAAGGTGTCCATCACACGTGTGAATCGTCCTTTGTTCTCCATATTCGCACGCTCGAATTCATCACAACAACGAGCCCAACATAAAAGAACAACCAACACGGTCCCAAAATTTCACACATTATTATTATTATTATTCTCTCACGTAATGGCCTCTTCAGCTCAAGTGCCAAATCTCTTCGGCGGCGCCACCTCAGCTCCGCCGCCAACCCCGGCGGCGCACCACGACAACCTTCTCTCCACCTCCGACGCCGCCGACGCGCTCTCGCGCCTCATCCACCGCCTCCCGCCCACCCTCTCACTCCCCACACGGCTGGCCTCGCCTTCCTCCGCAGCCGCCACGTGTCCCCCCTCCCTCTCCCTAAGGGACGTCCTCTCCAGCGTTTCGCAACTCGGTTACGCGCAACTCGCCGATCACTCAGTCCCATCCGAACTCGCCAACTCTGCCGAGTCAGAAGCACTCGCGCTCTTCGACCTTTCCCAAGCCAAAAAGGAGTCACTCATCCCCAAAAACTGGCCTCTCGGCTACGGCGGCGGCGACGACGAAGACGAAGACGGACTCGCCGAGTCGTTCCGCTTCGACTCGGCGTGTTCGACGGAGTCGAACGAGTTGGCACTCGCTTCCCTGCGCGAGTTGGCGCGTGAACTGGAGAAGCTGGGACTAAATATCGTTGATGAGTTAACAAAAGGCTTGGGGTGCGATAACCCGTTGGGGAATGACCCGACCCGATTCTGTTCGGTTATGTGGGTTTCTGAGTCTCTGCCTGGAAACAAATCGGGTGGGTTTTACCCGTTCATAATCGGGTTGCAGTATCAGATAAGGAATCAGAAATACTCATTGCTGTCGGATTCGGGATGGGTTTCTGTGCTGCCACACGTGGATTCGATTTTGGTTACTGTTGGTGATATTGCTCAGGTAAATTATTTTTTTTAGGTTCTTTTTAATTAATTAATGTTTTTGTTCAGACATAATAGCTATGGCTTGTTAACTAGTTTGCTTTATGGTTTTGATATTTGTTAACTTTGTTGTGTGGTCTTGCTTTTGAAATTGTTTATTTATTTATATTTATATTCTCCTAGTTAGTGGCCTGGTTTGGGGGAAAACCGGAAAACCCTGTATATAAGATTGTCGGTTTGTCACGTAATCATTCGACTACTTTTAAATTATTTATGAGTTGTAATTACTCTGTTGTCCTCAAGTGCATTCGTAGTTTGATTTTGACACTTGTGTAATTTGAATTTTGGACAAGGTTTGAAAAGACGAATTATATTATTAATCACGTTTTATTTGAACTATGTGACTCAAGTTAATGAGGTAGGCATTATTAGTTATCCGAATGAGTCGTTTTTCATTTTTAAGGTTTAATTATTAATTTGGATGTTGTACTTCTTTGCACTTTATTATTTTAATTCTATATGTAAAAACTATAAGTTTCAGTACGAACAAATTTAATGTGTTTTGGTCCTTATGGTTATGACCATAACCATAGTAAGCTTGACACTTGACAAATTTTAGAAGAGCTACAAATTTATAGCGAGTTGACAATTGTTAGAAAAATTCCATCGTGGAGAGAATTTTAGATGGCTTAACAATGGCTAGATTCTTTTTTGGCGATTTTATATCGTGAGACAAATTTTGTAACGATGTTACAATGGCTAAAGTTAACTTAACGAAGTTAGAAGATATCTAACATCATAAACCAAATTACATTAAATTTACTTATTCAATGACTAAAGCTTACATTTTTACGGATAAGGTGAAAACAATAAAGTGGAAACAGATTAATAATTAAACTCTTTTTTAAGTATCGAGTCCTCTTTGTTGTTGGGTCACACGATAAACGAGAGAAATGTTCTTTTGGTGATGTCATTCTACATTATTTTGCACTACATTTTAAAGAATAATAATGAAGTTCTAATAAAAATATTTTATTACGTATATATAAAGTAAAATAACCACTGTTCTTTTAAGTCTTACATTTTGTCTTGCAAACTCTGATTTTGATCCGGCAGATAATTTATGTTGGCTGGCCCCCCCTTCTTTAGTAAGGTGGGCGATAATGTACTGTATGGCAATGTCCCTATGTCGGGGAGGGTGTGTTCTTCCATTTTTCATTAGGATGTGTCCTAAAGTAGAAAAATCTTCAATTCAGCTCAGAAAAAGTGGACGAGGCAAAAGCCTCAAATCTCAAATGTTATACCACGCGTCGTTTCCTAAGAATAGAAGAGGATTCCAATTTCGTATGGGCACTGGGCCTCCCTAAAAACTTAGAAAAAAAAATGGAGGAAGAAAAATGGTAGTTCCTCTCAAGTGTTTTTTATGAGCGTTGTGCCTCCTTACCTTCTCTTAATAGTTGGTTTCTTACTTCTTAAAAACTATAAGATTCATTATTTATACAATCTTCTTTCATGTGTTTTTAAAAATTATTTTATTTTTAAGAGCACCTCATATTAATCCTAGGGATGATGCATTGATAAAGTGGGTTGCTATATGAATTTAAACAATTATTGTTTAGGTATGGAGCAATGGCAAGTTGAAGAAAGTGAGAGGCAGACCAGTGGCCACAGTGGGAGATGAAAAGGGTTCACGCTGCATAACAATGTCGTTGCTGATAACTCTTCCTACAGATAGCAGAGTGGCTCCACTGCTTCCCAAGGCAACCAACAAGGAACAAAAGGAAGAAGTTGAAGAAGAAAGCAATGTTGATGATGAAGGACTAAAGAGGGTGTTCAACTCTTTTGATTTAGAGGACTATGCTTGGAGAGTGTACCATGAACGCATCCTTTTCAAAGATCCTTTAGATAGGTATCGTGTTACTGGCTGATAATACTGTTATTTGATCTTCTCAGCCTTCTATGTTTTGTGTGAGGTTCATTAATTTGTCATGCTAGTGTTAGTCAGTATAGTAAGGTTTGAATTTTGGTTGGGTGAAAGGGAAAAATGAGAGAGGACTACAATAATGAGATGTATATGCTCCATTTATTTATTGGATTGATTTTGAAGTTAGAAAACAGTGTCACTTATTTTTTACTTTAGCTTTCAATCAAGAATTCGCGTTTGTGTCAGTTACTCTAGGGATTGGGGTCCAACTCTGCCATGCTGATATTGACTGGACAGTGGCTTCAATTATATCTTTCAATGAAGTATTATTAAATATAGTGTATATCTTAGTTGAATATCTATCTATTTATTTACAAGATGAAAAAAAATTGGATTTTGTCAATTAGTTTTAAAAGTAGCGATTAATGAACATTAAATATAGTTTATAAACACTTCCATTTACTTTTAAAAGTAAATACTAAATGATTTTTTATATTTCTGAAATAATAAACATTTTAAATAAAATATTTTTATTTAAGTTTAATTTTTTGTATTATTATTGTAAATATTTTATACTATTAATTAATAAAACATCACCTTAAATATAAAATTTTAAAATAATTATCATAAAAGTACCAATTTTATTACGTAGGATATAATAAGATGGCGATGTAAATATTTTTGTTTAACAATGCTATTTACTACGAAAATTGAAGCACAAAACACGAATTTTAAATAAGCCCAATGGCCTTCTTTCAAATAAATATTAATTAAAAATTTAAAAATAAATAAATAAATTTTGATTAAAATGAACATATTTGTGCTATGGTATGAAAACTGTTTAGTTTCGTATCAAATAGTAATTTTTTTATATTTAAATCTAAATTCAAACATGATTTGATTAAGATCTAATAATATATAAAATAAAATAAAATTAATATCACTTATTAATTTAATATATCAATTTTAATAACTTGTATTGTGTTTTTTAAAAGAACATAGAATATTGAAGTAGGTTGTAACAATTATTGTATAACTTGTATCCATATATAGAATAAGTTTAAGTTCTTAAATTTGAATATGTCAAAAGTAACTTTTAGTGAGATTAGATTGATGGGATGGTGTGGATCATAAACATCCCTAATAGGCTGATATTTTGGGTTAAGGTACACTCCAAGCTTATTTACCAATTTGGGAAGAATTATATTAAAACTGACAACCTCTTCAATCATGACGAGAATGTGTAAACTTTCTGCGATCTTCTAATCGTTTTCATCTCAAACAGCTTTCAGGCTCCAACTACCACTTCTACAGTTCTCCCTATCTTCAGATTCACTACTACACGTCCTTTACTGAAGTGCCTTTGAGTAGTTTAGTATCTTTTTTTTTCAGTTTATTTTAGATAATTAATTGCCTTTTTTTATCGACTTATAAAACTTAAAAATAATAATCTAGCAAAAGTAATTTATATCTATTTTTTGCTGATGACAATTTATTTACAATCATTGTATTCTAGTTTTTTTAGAGATGCTATAATATTCTACTTGGAGTTTTCGTTCTGCTCACGATTTACCAAATCCAAAATAAAATCAAGGTTCATTCCAGCAGGGCAGTGAAAAAATAAAATGTAAAAAAATAAATAAAAAAAGCCCATTCTTATGTACAATGTGTTTGGATCTGAACGTACTAGACCTGAGAGCTATTAATTCACCAAAAATAGCAAAACAAAGGGGGTTATTGGGAATGGACTTCGCTAAGTTGTATCATGTCAGATTTTTATTTTTAATAAAATAAAAATTACTGAATCAAAATAGAAAACAAAATATTTCTGTCTACTTCGCGTACTCATATCCATGGTTTTGCAGAAAAAAACAATTTCCAATCGCCACAATTTGCTTATATATATAATTAACTTTCTTTGCCATTCATTCTAAAGTATTATTTACTTTTAGTCGCAATAAATTAATGGCCAGTAAAACGCATCTTGGATTACAACTTTGCTACAAATAAATAATAGTTATAAAATGTCAATTAATAGTAAAAAATAAAAATATTAGTGTTGGTATCATCGCAATAATGTTTTTATCTCACCAGCACCAATATTTTTATCTTTTGCTATGAATTAACATTTTATAAAATGGATTAAAAAACATTTTATAAAATGGAGACTTTCAGGTTTAAATACAACGTTATCAACACATTATATTTTTTTTCATCTTTTTCTTAACATTTTTTTTTATAAAAAAAGAGAGTAGACTTTCTTTCTCCGTTTCTTCCAAAAGAAAAAAAGTGTATACCATTTGAAATAAATAAATTGTCAATTATTGTTTTCTATTATTATTTTAGTTCAAACTCTTAAAATTAATACTTCAAATGTTTATACAAATACAAATGTGATTATAGAGGTCCCTGCCCAGTTAGTAAGAGCATAATATGAAAAACTAAAAAACAAAACAGAAAAAAAAAACTAATAGTGGTGAGCATGAGACATGAACCATAGCTCATCCTATTGTGGTACCTACTCGACGTCCTTCCCCGTTGGCGTTGGACTTGTACAACATTGATTTTTTTTTATTTATTTTTATTAGTGTTATTTTCCTTTATATTCCTTTATTTATTTCCCCATGTTAGTTACGATTAGGTGATCGTTTTCAACATATTTATCTAGGGGGTTGTAAATACTTTTAGGATCAATATGTTTGGCTTTTACATAGTGATGTTGCTGTTTAGCTAGTATGATGTATACATCAGAAAGTTAATCAGATGCATGTTTGGCTTTGATGCTTTCAGAAGGTTGCCTTTCAAACGAACTACTTATAGTTTATATATGTTTCTCTTCAATGCAAAGTTTGCTAATAAGTTAATTATCACACCTATTGATAGGGCAAAAAGAACGCTCTATTTTAATTAAGTCTTACAATAGAATGACTAGAAAATAGGATGTGAGAATGAATAGCATATAATGTATTTATATTTTCTTCTTGTGAATGTTGCATCAGAACCCATTGAGCATTCTTTTGGATTATCAAACAACATGCCATGATCAAACCATCAAGACTATACCAGCCAAACGTTAAAATATATTAGTCTTTGTTTGGTGGTAAACATATAAGTTACCATATTTTAATTTGTTGTATATGATGATGCAATAAAATAAATTTATTCCATATTATTTATTAGTACCAAAGTCACCTTAAAGATTGTTAGGTTTAAAATAAATAGGTTAAAACATAAAAAAATTTAATTTTCTTTTTCTCCATTATCTTATTTGTAATTTTTTTATTTTACTATCATTAAAATTATCATAATATTGTCCTTGTTAATATTATTGTTATGATCAATATTATTGTTTAAATTTCTATTACAATGACCATTCATTAGTATCACTATTATTATTATCATTGTTATTATTCTCATTTTTATAATCATTATATATTGTAATAACTTTTACTATTCATTATTGTAACATCAGTATATTATTTTTATGACTATAGTTGTCATAATCAATATGTCATTTTAATATTATTAGCATAGTTGTTCATTATCATCAATATTTAAATATTATTATCGATAACATTGTCGTATTGTCATCAATCTTCTTGTTGTCATTATTATTATTATCATAATTATTATTGTTATTATCATTATTGTAATTAGGATTATTATTATTATTATTATAATTATTGTTATCACAGTCCTTAATATCATTATCGTTTCATATTATTATTATTATTATTATTATTGTTACCTTTTTATAAAAAATATTTTTTGTTATTTGTATATAGTTTATATTATTATTTATTAAATTATTTAATGTACACTAAATAGAGAATATAACAAAAACTTATTTATATATTTTTTATTTTCTTATTTTATCCATACTTAATATATCTTAACTATGAAATGATATTCTTAATATTAATCTTGTAACTTTGATAGTAGGATTCAACTAATTAAAATAAATATTTTTGTTTATTCCTTCGTCTTTCTTGATAAAAAAAAATTAGTTTATATTTCAATTTTAAGTAATAGAGGATAATTTTTATTTAACACAAAATATTATTTTAAAGTGTCTTTAGTATTATATTATAATTAAATTAAAGTTTTACTTTAATAATACACGTAATAAAGATTGATATTAAAGATGTACGTTGATTTCTAAAATGAAATTAATGTTGTCATTTGGTTTATTAGTGCTTATATAACATTAAATGAACAATAGGTACAATAAAATTAACTATTATTTTAGTAAAAGGGCTACCTACATTTTTGAAAACAAACATCCATATTATGTCTCTAGATTATATAAAGTGGTACCAATTAAGAAATTTAAAATAATAAGTTTTTGTTAGAATGAGCAACATTTAAAATTATTAAAATTACTAATACATTAATACTGTTATTTTCATTAAAATCTTTCTATTTCTTAAATTTTTAATTAGTATCTTTAAGACACTCTTTTATAAAAAGACTCAATTTTTTTTTATTAAAATGAAAAGTATTTATTATATTAATAACAAATTAAAATTTTCATTTCACCATATCATGTTCTATTAAAGTTATAATATAAACATTATATGTTTATACTAATTATATGATATATTATATTTGACAAGTGTTGAGAGAGATATATTATCTGTTGATATAAAATAAAGATATATATTATCCACATATCAAATATTAATATAGAATACACTCACAATGTAATTTAATTTTTCTTAAAAAAAATATTTGATAAAAAATATTCCAATGCTTACATTTTTTTATGTTAATAAAAGAAAATTTCTTTTTTATTTTAATATGTCTACTTTTGAAAGTAATTTAAAGTAGTTAACATGATATATTTAATAATTTTACACGTATCAACAAACACATAATATATAATATTTTGAAATAAATTATTAGTAATTAAAAGTTATAAAAAGTGCATTATTTAAGAATAATAAAAGATATTAACAAAGTATTAAACATCACTTTATATATCACTTACATAATGATAAAGAGAAATTTACTCTCATTTTTTAAAAAAAAAACTTACTTACTTCTCCCCATTTTTAACCTTATTGAAGAAATAATTTATAAAGTTACTTATTAACAAAATTATTAAATCTTTGATGAGTTTAAGGAGTTCAACTCGTGATCATTTATAGTAACAAAGTCTTATAAATGAAAAAAATTAGGTGTAATATTTTAGATATTTTTATTTATATTATTTTTAATAAAAGTTAGAATTCTACCTTAATAATTCATAGAATAAAGGATAGCAATGTATTTTTTTTACTAAAACTTTAGTTTTGATTTTTTTATTCTCACTAAAGTAAATAAAATATATTATATAGAGGATACAAAAGGTACCTCAACCTTTATAATGTAAAGACTAACCTTTACTTAAGACATGAAAAAGTTATTAATCTCATAAATAGTTTAAGTATGTCAAGAGGTTCATTGAACATTCAAATAAGGAAAAGAAAAAACTCTTTGTGTTGATGTTTAACTATTACCAAGATTTAAATTTAATTTAATCAAACAATAAAGTTAAGTATTTTATTTCTAAAAATACTACCATTTCTATGTAACCATAACAACCATGTTGGTATTTTATTTAGTTTCTTACCAAAAAAATCTTTCATTGTGTTGCAAAAAGTGAGATTTAGAATCTTTAAGCAATACCACTTGAATTCCAAATCGTTTGTAAAAAAAATTGAAACTAAGGAAGAAAACTAGTGTGGAAGCATAATGTGGAATGTTGAATCCTCATTTTTATGACAAAATAGAAAGAAATAATCATGGCTTTGAAGGTGAATGTTACACTTGTTCGAGTTAACTTATGTTTATATTCTATCTAGTAGCATTCTCCATGCAAAAGTTGAGACATAAGAAGTATGAATACTCTCCAAAAATAGAAAAAAATTATTTGTATGGTCACTTCATTCTTGTAATAATATATGTTGTTTTTACAAAATACTCTCATGTTCTTTCCCATTTTCAAATCCATCTATTACTGTAATGTTGTTTTAGTTATGCACTCCTTATTACTTGTATAAAACTTTTCACCATAGATTTTTCCCACTCAAATCATTCTTTTCTCCACCTAAAATCTCATTCTCACATTACATCCACTTTGTTTTTTATACAGACTATTTCCCCTACTCACTTTTCATGTTAAAGCATGACCTTCATCCCACCCCCAATCTTCAAAGAGATATTTTTTTTATTGAATTAGTATTCTTGTTTTCCTCCCCCACTAACTTCCCTTAAGTCTTTCTACTAGATTGACCATTTATTGAATAATTTTTCTTCTTTTAAAAAATTCAACCCTTATCTACTTGGATCTCAATATCGCACACCATAAGTTGTCTCGCTCATTTAACATCCCTTATCTACAATTAAAATTCTACAAATTTTTTAATTACAAGTCCTCCCACTTCCTTAGAACATCCTATCCTACTTCACCTAAGTTAACTTCCTTCATCCTTCCTCATTGTCTTATTAAAAATTCCTTTCAATACTTTTGAGTTTCTTAGTAGTACATAAATATTTTTGAAGAAAGATAGAAAAAAATAAAGGTAAGGATAAATGTTTTGAATTAAAAAGAAAAACCCAACTTTCAAAGGAAAGATATTTTGCTTCTATATAAAGAGTTTACTTCTTAACTCCTATACAATTGATTCTTGAGTTACTTCCTTCATTGTGCCCCAACTGAGATTCTTAACTGTACACATGGAATAAACATTATTTTGCAAATTAGTATTGATGCATATCTCTCCATTACATTTCCCACCAATTTTTTGCCAAATAGCCTACTTTTGTAAAAATTAACTTTAAACCTGAAAACTAACTCAAAATAGTAGAACACTATTCAAAGTAACCACATTTTTGCATAAAGGAATTGGGCAAAAAAAAAGTGTCATATACAAATTTCAACAAAGATATATTCATTTATTCATCAACCATTTTAAAATTCAAAAACAAATAGTACTTTACAAGTTGTTGCATCAATCCTTTTACTATTACTAAAAAAAAGATGCAATTGGATCACATTGTCTTAGTTCTCTTTACGTCTTAAACTCTTCTATCAAATTTCCATTCACCAAGTCGAACACTAATGTCAATTCAATATAACCCTTCATCCATACAACCTTCTTGTTGTTAAAACTAAACTTACCCATCATGTAATACAAAAAAATTCAACACATTAAATCATACACCTTTTTATAACAAACCTTAAAGATTAGACATAACTTTTTTTTTTTTAAGTTCCTCCATTACCTCATTTACTATAAATATTCCATCTAACAATTTTTTTCCTATATAAAAGCACGTTATCTCTCATCACCAACATTATATTTAATTCTTTGGACAAAACTTTCACAATAATCTTGTTCATGCATCCATTGAGGAAATTTGGTGTAAAACAAGTTCTATCGATTCTCCACTTTTCAATTTTTTTTATCTTTGATGAGCTAATAATTATTAAAAGCATTCCAAATAAGCACGGGATATGCAAGAATTGAAAGCAAAAGGCAAAATACATATATCTCCACTTTTGGAATTAAAGCGATAAAAGATAAATTACTTCCTCTCGATACCACTCCATTAACATGAAACTCATTCATGACTTTTTGTATGTCAATTTTTAATATAGGCCATAATGATTTATCGAACATGAAATTCTACTCCCTAGTGCAGGGCCTTTATTATCATCTCTATCTCACACTGCTTCCTTTACATTTCGGTTTGGTCTTTAGATTTTTTTATTCAATTCGAGCTTTCAACTCTTCATTTCGTGCTGAATTTGTCCTTCGGTTATAACGTTAAAAGTTTCACTGTCATTGGAGGTTAGACTACTTTACTAGAATATGGCAAATGACTAGTTCAAGTTTTGAAAACTCGTCTTTTTCGTGCAAATTTGTTTAAGGATTTTATAGATCTTAATAAAATAAATATTTTAACGCTAAGATTGCACTACAACATCTTACAAAAAAAGAAAATTTGGATTTCTGTTTTACTGTTCTAGACATAGTTTTCAAAACTCAAATCTTATATTCGATTTTATTTCTTTATTTTGATTTGTGAATCAATATCACCATCCATGTTGCTTTATTTATTTTTTTAGTAAATTACACAAATTAGTTGATGCAAACACAAGGTACTAGTTGTTAAAATTACAATAGCTTCCGTAGTTTTGTGGGTACTTTTGCTCTATTTAAACACATATAATATATATACACAAAAACACACATATAATATAACTAATAATATAGGCGATAAGATGTTTTGGGTTTCACTTTTTTTTTCCTAACTCTTTAAACATTTTCATTTTCTATTCAATCTCTTACTCTCTCTCTTTTTTATTTTATATTTTATTTAAAAATTGTAGAGAGACACATATTTTCATGTTATCATGAGAAAATCCATAGGTGTTAGATCAGTTGAAATAGTTTTATGGTTTTGAGTATTGAATTGTCCAAAAAATCAAAATTTCAAAGCTTGAATTAGTCATTCATGACAAATTTTGACAAAATAACTTATTTTTGTACCGTTATAATGGAATTTAACAAAAGAATAAATTTGACACGAAATTGGAAGTACGAAGAACAAATTGATCTTAAAAAATATTTATTTATAACCACATTGAAATCTTAATTGAAGTCAGAGACGCTTTTGTTTGTCTTAAAAAATTTAATTTATTTTACCTGTCAGACCCCCAGATTGACTAATGTCAAAGGATGCAAGTATCCACGATATTTCTTGCAAGAGCAAATCGAAGGCAACGGTCGTGTCAATCTCGAATAAATTATCATAAGATTGCTGGAGGATTATTCAAGCTGAGGTAAGTAATGGAAAATTCACAAATCTAGACGACTGTAGATTTTTCTTCCGAAAATATCTGGTAATCCCAAGAATATTCAATACATTTGATTATATTTTAATTATTTAAAAATAAGTCTTAAAGAATTTCTATATTTTTAACATAACAAATACCTTTTTACTAAATTTCTTTTATTTTGCCTTATAGCCTGTGTAGACTGGATATATTCATTAAGCTGTCTGCATATAATTAATTTAAAAATAAAATTATCCATGCTAAATGCTTGCCTATTAAACCCTTAACATTGATATATATATTTTTGACATTTTAAATTAGTTGACCCATTGACTTGTTGAATCTACACTCCACCGTTGGAGTGGCTTTCTCAATCTTAAGACGAGTCTCTCACCATCAATTAAAGTTACCTATGCATAGTTGCAATCTGAAGAGGGAAGACTGAAAGACAGCAACATTGTGTCCACCAAAGAGCCTCAAAACCACCACCCTTCGTGATTGAGACTGGTACCAACTTTTAAGGCTTTGAGATCACTCCTCTCAATCCCTCCCCCTCACGTATTGTCCCAAACACAAGCAGAAGATGTTGAAAGTGGTTACTAAGGGCTCATAAGGGAACCAAAATCACAACAATAAAATAAAAAAATATTTATAAAAAATAGATCAGCAGATAGATAGATCCTAGCTTGAGAGTTGAGAAAGACAACTTTCCCTCCACCAATAACCTCTTCTATACTCTTGAAAGACAAAACCATTTCACCAAACCTTAATTAAACGAACAAACCCAACCTAATACTTGAATTTCAATGTCTCGTATTGCCGTGATCCCTATATTTCTACCTCTCTTTACTTCGTTTTTGCTCAGAGATTATTGCTATTATTTTTCTGATATCACCTCTTTCTTCTCTCTCCCCCATGCAACCTCTTCGAAGAAAAACTCCTCTATTCACCTCAGAAACGGGGGTAATGAAGGGTCGCAAGAACAACAACCTATCCATTTTCGTGGTGGTGTTCTCTATATTCCTCTTTGGGCTTTTCATGTACAACGAAGATGTTAAGTCCATTGCTGAGTTCCCATTTTCGAGTCCCAAAGCGCATGAAACACAAGAAGGAGAACCGAAACAAGTAGATTCTGTTCAAGAGGGTGCAATAAAAGACAGTGTTGTTGTTCAAAGGGAAAGTGAGAAAGAAGTGGAAGACACTGTCACGGTCAGGGTTTCTAAGAGTTCAAGGGCTCAACTAGAGAAGAGTGGTGAGGATGAAGATTCTGATGAGGCACAAGAGCGTGTTGATTTGAAAACGGTGGTGGAGAAAGCGAAAAAGATTGAAATGCCACGTGCGGAGGAAGAAGAAGAGGTGGAAGAAGAAGAGGAAGAAGAAGAAGAGAAAGTTGAGTTGCCTCCAGAAGTTTGTGACTTGTATACTGGGGAGTGGGTTTTGGACAATGTGACACACCCTTTGTACAAAGAAGAGCAGTGTGAGTTTCTCACTTCGCAAGTGACATGCATGAAGAATGGACGACCTGATTCTTTGTATCAGAACTGGAAATGGAAGCCAAGAGATTGTTCTCTGCCAAAGTAAAAATTCGTGATCTTTTATTTTCTTTTTTTATTTTTCAATTTTTGTGTTTTTTTAGTAATGTTCTTATTGGTTGTGTTTCTGTGATCTTGTTAAGGTTCAAACCGAAGCTTTTGTTTCAGAAGATTAGAGGGAAGCGGCTTATGTTTGTTGGAGACTCACTTAATAGGAACCAGTGGGAATCAATGGTTTGTATGGTCAATTCTGCGGTTCCGTCACATAACAAGACCTGGTATAAGACTGGTTCTCTTGCTATCTTCAAAATCGAGGTTTGTAATTGTTTTACTTCTTTTTCTGTTACTGTTCAAGTGGGGATATACTCTTAGAAATTAATACATGATTTAAGAATATCATGTGGTAATGATTTGAATCAATTTTTATATGCGTTGAATTTTTCAATTTATGAAAGAGTTACTAAAACTTGTTTGTTTGTCATATAGAGAGATATAGAGATTGATTGTTACAGTGCTCCAAAATTATGTAATATTTTCTAGTAAATGCCAGCCCATTTTGATAATCATAATCATAATAATTCATTAATTTGCCATAATGATTTACCACAAGCATATATAACATCCTATTAGACTGGCAAAGTTCTTCATTAATTAATTTTTACCCTTATGGGCTAGAGTTAGTGTAAAGCTGAAATTAGAATAATTTTGTGCACAATGGTGGGTCACTAAATTTGATGGCCTAATGTGGTTTTTTAAATACCAAGCTACTTATTTGTTTGGCCTTTGTTGAAACTACTGACTTTGGGAGATTGTGCCAATCTCATGGTAGTTAAGAAAAGACACATTATGTAGGGAATTTTTAATTAATATTGCTTAGGATGCACGCTTGTTGAGTACTAGTTTGGTTATGTTTGTGTAGGAGCCAGAGCACGTTACGACGGTGGAATTCTATTGGGCACCATTCCTTGTAGAGTCAAATTCAGATGATCCAAATATGCACAGCATATTGAACCGTATAATCATGCCTGAATCAATAGAAAAGCATGGAGTGAATTGGAAGGATGTGGACTACTTGATCTTTAACACCTACATATGGTGGATGAACACTTTCACTATGAAAGTCTTGTAAGCACGTGATAACTCTATGTCATTAATTTCTTTCCTTTCTTAAGGTTTCGTAATTTTCAAGCAAATTTGTGAGTTTGTGTATTCGTGGGGTGTAATGCAATAGGCGAGGGTCATTTGATGAGGGGGCCACGGAGTACGATGAAGTTCCTCGGCCAATAGCATATGGAAGAGTCCTCAAGACATGGTCAAAATGGGTAGATGACAACATTGACCCAAATCGAACCAAAGTTTTCTTCAGCAGCACGTCCCCTCTTCATATCAAGTAATTAATGACTACATATTAATTTATGCCTTTTTATATTTGAAGAATCAACAAACACTGATTTCATAATATAAAAGTGATGTAGATAGACACATAATGTCACGCAGATAAAGACATACAAATAAAATAAAATTTAAGTCTCTCTAAGTGTTGCGTCATATCTAACATAAAAAATCTGAACATCTTTAATGATATTGACGAATTGTTTTTAAAAATTGTCTTGTACGACAAAAACATGTATGTAATTAATCTGTTTTGTTAAATACACTATTATTTCCCTTCAACATCATTTTTCATCAGTGAATGAGGTGAAAATGATCGATGAACATCACATAATGCATGTTATTTTCCAGAAATTTAGTTTTAAAATGTTCGGCTTCGTATTTGGTAACTTGGAACATTATTTTGTTATTTTGAAAATCTTACCTACTAATCCATTCCGATGTCTAGTTGGCACCAAACGGTTTAACTCACTTGCAATCCTCCATAAACTGTCAATGCGAAGATATAACATATTTGTTATGCCATTATTAGGTGGGACCATATATGGCGTAAACTATTTAACATGATTGGAGTTTTCACTTTTGATAGTTTAGTTGGTGACCCGCTACCACAATCTTTATGTTTTGCAAAGTTTTTCGTTACCATGTGTACCTAACAAACTAGGAATACTTTGAACACTCTTGGAATTGAACATTTACCCATATGATTTTGTAGAAGTGAGAATTGGAACAACCCGGATGGTATAAAATGTGCTAAGGAAACCACTCCGGTGATCAACATGTCAACCCCATTGGATGTGGGCACAGATCGTCGACTTTTTGCCATTGCAGACAATGTGACCCAATCGATGACGGTGCCAGTGTACTTCATTAATATCACTACTTTATCAGAGTTGAGAAAAGATGCACACACTTCTGTTTACACCATACGCCAAGGCAAAATGCTAACTCCGGAGCAGCAAGCTGATCCTGCTACTTATGCTGATTGCATTCATTGGTGTTTACCGGGATTACCTGACACTTGGAATGAGTTCCTCTATACACGGATCATCTCTCAATCTTGACCTACAACCTATAAATATCTTCACATACTTCTATTTTCTTTTCCCATAATTGTTATTATTTCTCCTTTTACTTATGAAAAATTCTCCTTTTCCTTTGAATGCCTCAACATTTGTTTCAGTTTTTGTAATTTTTAGTCACTTTTTATTGACTTTATTTTTAGGAACTGGGCATTTTTACCCTTTTTTTTCCTCATGTTTCTATGTTAAGCCAATTTAGCCAAGTACGGAAGCACAGCAAGATCCTTAAATGTACAATGAATCCTTTCTCCTTGAATGAAGAGAAAATAAAGCACGAAGTTTTTTTTAGCATATTTTCACAGAATAATTGTTTCGACTTTCAGTTTCTAATTAGTTGCATATTATGATAGTACATCTGGACATGTGGATAATAAGATAACTTCGATTATATGATACATTTACAAATATTGCATCTAATTGACTCTCAAGTGGCTGAGCTCTGTGGCTACTTTATAAATTAGACCAAATCAAAACCTTCATAAAATCAAATATATAACCCGTCTGTAACTTCTGAGGAAAAAAATTCCACAATTACGTAATCTTAAATGTTATTTAGGAATTTTACACAAGAATGGGCTCTTAATATAACTGAATAACGCTATTAAAAATAAAGGTAGTTCTACAATTCTTGAAATTTTAGCAAGCACCTATGAATTAATATTAGTATATTATTGGCTATTGAATGACTTGAATAAGTCTGAATGCAAAATTCAGTAGTTGAAAATGCAATGATACCAAAATTTGTAGACAAGTAAAAAAACCTATGAAAAAGTTGATCAGTTTGTACTAGCTAGATGCAACTAGTGTTCATCAGAATCATCACTCGCTTGTACTCGTTCAAAGCAGTTCCGCGGACCCGTGCATAGCTATACGAAGTAGTTAATAAGAGATCCGATACACATGCGTGGTTTCCAGGGACATGCTCTCCAGTCTCACGCCAATTTGGTTTGTGGAACAGGAAAGTGTGCAAAGGGATAAATTTGTATAAGCAAAAACGCTCTGGCGGCAACATAGATGTGAATTCTACTGTACATTAGTATTTGTAAAATAAAAATATTACAGCTGATATACAATCATGACAAACATCTATCTATCTCACTGATCACATCAATGTGAGTTCTTGGAAAAAACAGACGCAACAAGGGAACTGAAGATGACGACATAAGCTTAGGTTTGACTTTAGCAACAGCTGTCCTAATTACAGATGAAGCTGGTACATCAAACCACTGAAGGAACCAAGAAAGAAGTATCGAACGTTTATCTTGGGATTCTCCCTCGGGCCATTTTCCCAATTTCAAATAGTTATGAAAATCATCCTTCAATTCCTGGGAACAATTTAGGAGTTTTTCCACCTGCTTCCGAAGAGAACCAACAAACGTTGATTGTACAATTCCTCCTTTTGGAGCAGATAATTTTCCAGTCATCAATGCCTCAATGTATGTCAGTGCAAGCTGCAAGCAGATACAATTGGCATCAAGTCACACACATGCTTACAAGGCAAGTGGCCTAGTGCATGAGGCTCCACTTATAATGAGGGCCTGGTGAGGGTCAAATGTATGCTACCTTAGTGGACTAGAGAGGCATATTTTAATTATGACTCAACCATGACTGATACATCATAAACACAAGCAAACAATCTTACCATTGCAGATGCTTAAAAAACTTCAAGGAATAAAAGGAGTAAGATTTGATTTGAAGAACAAGTCACAATTAGATCTAAAAAGAATGAGTATAACCTAACTCAGCCTAGCCCTAGGGAGATGTGATAACTTGTTTAATTGTGATGAATATGATATCTGTAGTGTTTGCCAGGGAACCCTATATGATAAAATATGCCTAACACTTGCTCTGCTTTAATCATCACCTATTTCTTGACCATAAAAGCCAATTCAAGAGACCAATGGCAAAAGCCCAGTAATATCAAATCAGAGAGCACTATTGCTAAGAAAACACCTGTGTACCTAAGAGCTGAGCACAGACAGATTATTACTTGGAAAGAAAGAACAATTACCAAGACTAAGCATAAAACTACCTTGAAACCAGATATAGAAAGTGAGTCACCAAAAACAATGGCACCATTAGTAACTTGTTCAGCCATTGATTCGACAGTTGTGTATAATGACAAATACACCTGCATAATAGAACCATCAATTAAATAATATCAGAATATTCCAATTTTAAAAAGTGAAAATCTCATTATCTAATGGTTTGCAGCAAGCATAGACATTAGACCAAATTTTTTTTATTTACAAATATACATATAAGAATCAAGCCTCTCATAAGAAACAATTCATCTCAAATTTTTATATCATGTAGATCATACTCATAAAATTCCATGGCATTTCACAATTTATACTGTAATAACTAATAGTCATTTAGTATACAAGATTATCGTCATGTCGAGCTGAGTAAATGGACGAAGGCTCATGGGCCTGCCCACAGCCTCTGTGGATACAAACTCAATTTTGAAATCTGTTTAAAACACAGGTTACCCACTCCGTTTAACCCACAGGCTTCGCAGCTTTTTAGTAAGTGGTTCAAAAGGTCAGGAGAAACAAAAGTCAAGTCTGGTCAGTGACTCAAAGAGCAACAGCAGACCAGACAGAAGACCCTCCTTCGCAGCAGCATTTCCACGAACGGGTCGTAAGAGAGACCCCCCCGGGCGTCCAGCCCCACTATCACTATACTATTCATAGTTTTGGGGCACTGTGTACTTACAACCTTTACGATATGCAACTGAATGGGGTTGGTGCGTGACGAACAGAACAGTTCATGAAGCCATTTCTCACCTCAACCTCCTAAATAGGAAGAGGGATACTTTACAAATAAGGGGTAATTGCTTCGCACCTATCGAAGCCCCCCATGTCTTTGAAATCCTAACATCTTCGAAAGAACCCTGTGTCTCCTAACAAAAATCTTTTTTCTTATTGTGAGTCATGGGCTTACCCATTTATTTGCAGGCTACGCACGACAGGTAGCTAAAATGGAACCTGTTTAAGTTGTAGGCTAAACGGGTGCAAGTCTAAACAGACCCAGCTCTACCATCGCGAAATCTAAAACAGAAGACATTATTCACTACTTGAATATTTACTTAAGGATAAGCAATTTATTTGAAATGCCACATGTATGATCAACATGGAAACGCAACCAGCATTTAAGTTTTTAAATTGGATCATCATTGTTTAGTGAATTTAGGAAGTACAAATTAACCTAAGTACATTACCTGTAAAAGAGCTGGTCTATCCTTGCTCACACACTCAAATAATACTTGCAAGCAGAATTCCTTGAAATCAACATCAGATCTGCAAGCATTTTTATTAAATTATTTAGATATTGAACCATCATTACAACAAAAGGAATGTAATACAATCTGCAAGTAATCTGCATAATTAGTTATACACTTATCATCTACATCTATGATCTCAATATAAATTTCAGGAATAATAAAATGTAAATGGTTTAAGAACCCAAAAAAGAAAAAGAAAATAAATTTTTTTTTGAAGGAAAGCCCTCTATCAGGCATGTCTGGCAGATTGATGCAAAGATAGATGAAAGTGACCTTGCCCTCCAGATTACTTTCAGCATGTAACATATTGTAATTGTGTGAAACTACAGATAACAAATGAGGCTCCTGTACAGCCCATTCAATCACAATACATAACTAAGATGATCTGATATGACCAATGAAGTTTATGCCTCTATGTCTTGGAAGTTTTTTGAGGTAGTTTGCAGTTGGAATATTAATTTGACTAAATGGTATTCCAGGTTTTGAAGAATAATTTGAATAAGACTGAGTATGCCTCTTTATTCCCAGAGGTGCAGCTCATTGGATAGAGGATTATGATAAATTTTATTCAGGTGCTGAGGATGATAACATAATTCATTAAGTTAAATGGGAAATTAGTTGCAGGCCCACAAATGAATGTGGATTGGATCTTGGTAACTAGCTATCCAAAAACATTGCCATGGCATTTTTCTAGAGAAATGTTTTATGGCACAAGGTAATTTGAATTATATATGGTCCTCGTCCACACAGTTGAGATGTCAAAGTAGCAGCGAATGAGACTTGCAAGCCCTTGGGAAATTTTCTCGATATTTTCATTTTATAAACTTAGTTTCGTTATCAGGGATTATGGGAGAATGGGTGGGCAATGTCCCTTTCTCAGCTTTTCCTCATCTTATTTTATATCATTATACATTCTAGTTTTACATCTGTCTCTATTATATAATATATAATTATGTATTAATATATTTCAATATTTTTAAATAGGTTCAAATATTATAGAGCAGTATTTTAAAACTTGGACTGGTCAGTAACTTGGACATCATACTAAGTCGATGAATTAATGGTTGAACCAATAAGTCGTTTATTGAACTGCACAAACCCGTGTATATGAATTTTTAAAATTTTTATAGTAAACTTAACATATATATTATATTTGTCACGAAAATATCAAACATGTAACTTTGGTGCAGTGACAATTAGTTTTATAATGTACTTCAAGTCCTGTGATCAATTCTCCACATAGCCAATTTTTTAACTTTTAAATCCCAAAATTTTTCAAATGCAATTACTGTGAGTGACGTGAGGCAAAATACTGGGCACAGCCAGCGTGCAGGTGTGTACTGACATGTAGGTTTAGCTGTAGCACAAGGTACAGATGTGTAGCAGGAGGGGGTACGGTGCATAGACTGTGAGTTACACAGTGAAAGTAACTCCAAAACCCGTTCAACCAGTTAGTTGACCAGTTTTGATCAGTTAGTGACAAGCTTACCGGTTTTAACCAGTTTTAGTGTATATCCAATCCATTAAATTGACCAGACCAGTTATAGGTCCGGTTCCTGATTGAATCAGTTAGATTGGCTGGTCCAGTCCAAGCTTTAAACTGCTATAGAGTACTATTTTTCTATAATAGTATAATATACAATTAATTATGAGAAATAATAAGAAAACACTCTCCAGAAAAATAAAGTCAACATGTCACATCAGTTCTTCGTTAATCAATCAATTAACAAACAAATGATTTATGGTAAATTTTGCAAGTTTCTTAAAAGCAGAGGGTAAAATATGCTGAATTAAATTGCTGGGGTAAAATTAACCAAAAAGTAAATAGTTTGGGATAGAAAGTGCAACTAAGTCTAAAACTTAAACTGTTAATTATTCATTGAAGGGAATCTGACCAGTTATTCATCAAAAGATTTAAGAAACATTTCATAAATCAAATAAGTAGAATGAAATACTAAAAACATAATCAAACAGAACATGGATGCCAAAACAATCTAGAAATATGACCTTACCTATTATACCAAGAGGGGTCACAGCATAGTTGTGCAAAAGCAATCAAACTAGGATCAGATGAGAAGGTACCAACCAACTGATCAACTGTGATAGAACCGGATCCACTACGAATGTCCATGATTGTATCAGATGCCTTCACACTTGTCAGGCCAAACACCTAGATCAAGCAAAAAATTAAAATGGGCATATAATACTAGTATAAACATGTCTAGCAGTATCATACACTACGTAATTACAACCTTGTGCATTGCCCGTGACAGCAGTGACTGGCACCCAATGGGATCATCAACATATGAACAAGCTCCAACCTTTCTTTTGATAAAAAGAATACCAGAATTAAATGGATTATTCTTGTCTTCAAAATTCCACCAAGGTTTATCTGTTATTAAATGCATAATTGGGGTTACTCATTTAAAAAGTATATAATTCTAAAACCTCAAATCAGTATAAGATAATATAAACATCATAATAGTTTACGTTCACCTTCAGGGGTAAAGTCTATTACTTGAGGCCAGTAGCGAGGCCCACAAACACGTATTCTTTTTAACTGTAACCATCAATGCCAGTACAAATTAGTCCTACAAGGCTACAGATGCTTTTCTTTGCTTCAACTATAAGAAATATACAAGTCCAAAAGTTATCAAACAAAAGTTAATTCAAACAGAACAGGAGAATTGTGAAACCAAAAAAGATAAACTGAACCAGACAAACCAAAGTACCCCCACAGACTTCATTTATAGAGACCATCCAGAAACTCAGACTTACAATTGATCGTTCTGGTAGAAGGCAAGGGGTGACCTCACAAAAGCTGGATTCTGCATAATGTTCAGTTTCTCTGACTGTGACCTCCAGAGGAGCATAAACAGGCAGACCTGTGTCGACATCAACTGTTTGAATCCATCGTGCCTCTGTTGCAAGGACATATAGATGGCGAAATGCCTGCAGAAAACCTTTTTCAGAACTTGATTTTGAATAGTAAACTAACAAACATTTAAGCCTTTATCACAAGGTATAGTAATTCCATTAATCTGATATATCCGAAGTTGAAAGGGCACTAATTAATTTGTATCACAAGAATTGCATTCTCTAATCATGCTTTTGTTAGGGAACAACTAATCCTAAATAAGTAAACTATGACTTAAAGATAAAGGAAAAAATGATAAAAGATCAAATAAGATACTAATAAATCTCCTAAGATATTTCTGTTGTTTACAACACCTGAAGGTGGCATCTGTTATCATTTGGACCAGTTGGCAAGCGTGGATATAGAGTAATTAGCAAAGCAGCAATGGAATGGTTGTTTGTTGAAAATGTTCTCATTCCACCACCAAGAAACAAGAAACCAGTAGCTAAGCTTACCTGAAAGAGAAGGTTTATAAAACAAAAATAAGAAGGGAGACTGAAGAAAGCTAATTACCAAACTCATGGAAAAAAATCCAAGCATGTACCACATGTAGCATGAATATAGATCATGTAATGATGTAAATAAAAATTGTTTTACCAAATGAAGTACAGGAATATATGAATTTCAAACTGAATATATCATAACACAAGATATCTGAATCTCCAAAAGCCCTGTAAAATTTATGTTTATATGCATGAATGCATGCACAAGAAGAAGAAACTTAATGTACATGAATACATAAGCAGACTTTTTTGGTCCATCAGACACCAAATGATTGAAGAGAACTTTTCACTGATTCTTTTATCTAAAGCCCAACAGCTAAACACACAAAACTTGTGGACATAAGATAAAAAGGCAATGTGAAGATCATTAGCCATTTAGCATAATAGTAATAGAGCACCTCCAGCCACCTAAGGTAGGGCAGTTCAATCCCCAACTCCCTGAAAATTCTAGTTCCAAAGCCAGCCTCTCATATATATCCAGATTTTATTTTTAAAAAAATTAAAATTACAAAACAAAAAGACAACTCGCAGAACTTACTGCCATCTGAATACCATAACTTGACTGCCCATCTGCACAATTTCTGCTCCTTAGGAATCTCAACAACTGAAAGGTCTGTAAATGTCCAGACCCAGCCATAACCTGGTATGCAGATGTTTAACCATAGAATTTTAGTCACGATCTTAATCTATAATAAATTGACAGTGGACAAAAGGAGGAAGCAGGCACCACAGATAGAGAAAGAACAATAAGGTGAAGGCATGTTTCCAATGTGCCCCGATCGATGTAGCAAGACAGTCCCTTTGGGAAAACCTTTCCACATGAAGGAGAAACAGGCTTGATCTACAAGGTAAAAATAAACCATTTAAAACCAACCATTTAACATGCATGGGGGAGTTAGGAAACGTACTTCTGGACTGACCTCATTAAGAAAGTAAATAGCAAATTCATAAAGTAATTCCTGCGCATTTTCATTTCTTGTGCCAGCAAACACCAGTCCTGACATGGTTAAGAAGAATAAGTTTCAAGACAAAGATTAAACAGTACCACAACAGCACCACCACTGAGTTGTAAAAAAAATAAAAAAGATAGAAGGAATTTTGGTTAACAAAATATCAACAAGGACAATAGTAGCAATGAGGATTTAAATAATTTCATTCAGTGGTATGATTACCTTTGTCATATAAAGAATTTGGATAATATAAACATACAAGCACACTGTTAAACTTATCATAAAATGAATGCAAAAACTAGAGAACATTTTACCTAGTGATATACAAGCTCCAGCTATTATATTAACATAGGCCTGTATAAAAGCCTCAGCATCCATATCGTCAATATCATTGTCATCCTCTCCAATCCCTTCTACAGCGCATCTGACAATCTCAGGAATTTGAGACCAAACCCAATCTTTCGAGGGATGAATCCTACAAAAAAATATGTGGCAAACATGGAGCAAAAGGGTGACAGACAGATCCAAGTAGAACGTTGCAAAACTTAAAGAAACCAGTACAAACCTGCTCCACATTATTAAATTTCGAGCAATGACTCTAAGCATTATAAAGTCAGGCCTCACATATTGCAAATCAAAACATGTATTAGGAATTGAGAGCCTAGACACAATAGCCTCAGATTCTGTCTGTCAAAAGAATACAGACCAAAGTTATAAAAGGCAGAAAACAACTTAAATTTCAGCAGATAAACAGACTTCTTGTTGCCATATTTATTACTTATTATAGAGTGAGTTCATTGGGAGCACCTTCAAAAACATCAAAGCAATGGCAATGATGGCTCCAGGTGCAGTGACATCAATATTGACTGTTGTCCCATCCATCATCTACAACAAGTACAAATGTTTAAATTAGTTATGCAGAAGAAAGTCCCAACTATAATGTCTCATACAATTTTATTTCTCTTTTATTTCATTATGGAAAAAAAGTTAGGAATTGAATTCTCTGAACCTGTGCTGAACCATGACTTTCGTCCATTGAGACAGTCGAAAAATGAGATCTCTCCTGATACAGAAGTACTTGAGCCTTATTTAAAATATAAATAAAGTAGTCTTAAAGTGCCAAAAGACAGAGGATCACAATTGTGTAGTCTCTTACAGACATTCAAAACTAAGACTCAGTAACTAGTGTAGAACAAAAAGAGAACTGAAGTACTCAATAAGGAAGGAAAAAAATGAGGAGAACTTGTGAATTCCATTACATTGTGTACTTTGTCACCAATGTAGAGAAATAGACGATTCACAAATGTGTCAATGAAACCAAGTGCATCCTCTCCCCGTCCTTCAGGCAACATATTTTCGTTAGATAGGAATCAGAAAGCCAAAATCCAAAACCTGCCAATTATTTAAGCATTCATACCTAGTGCAACAAGACCCAGCGCAAATCCTGCAGAAACAGCATGACCCTCTCGTTCAAGAACATTATCACCTCCACTTCGGCGCCCAATTTCACCCTAAAAAAATTAGATATAGATGTAGGGCATGACCGGTTAAAAGAAGAAAATAAATAGAAACAGCATTGTTATTTAGTAAATAGAAACATAGGTGACGCACAATTTAGTAAATATAGAAACCCTACAAACCCTAATTAACCAGAGAACACATAGGCATTATTATATAGAATGAAAAGGCACCACGTAAAACAAAAAAGAATCATGAAAAAGTTTTATGCCCTACTACTGAGGCTGGTTTATTCAAAATATGGACCATAGGATCTGTACATACCAAACAGATAACATCATGCAAGCAAACAACTTTGATAAACGAATTCCTAAACATACAAGTTCACAAATGATGATGGATTACAAATATATCAAAACTCCAAGCTAATTGCATTTAATGGAAGGGGAAGAGGAAGCACTGGCTAAATGGTTCAAGAAAGCAACAGAATTCAGCAGAATAAATAGTACCAATTCAATCATAATGGCATAAACTACCTTCATGTTCACTTTATCTTGATGACATGCAAGAATTAAATAACTCAGGCAAACGTTCAACCGTTGAATAAACAGTAGATGAAAACAAGAAATATATTTACCAATAAAACCTGCATTGTTTGTGGGTGAGCTGAACCTTCATATAAAATCCCCAGAGACATTAAAGCAGCTGACTGAAAAAACATTACAAAATTTTAATTTGAAAATCATCATTGGGTGGTGATAGAAATATAGCACACAAATTGAATGTTATTAACAGAATAATGAATTTCTTCATGAGCTACATGAGAGGAAATGAAGCAAGTGAAAGACAACTTTGGGCATTTAAAATTTCTCTTCTGATGTTAGAAATAAAATAAACATAAAAGATACCTGGAGCAAGGTTGGAACCTCTAACTCTGGATATGAAGATGGATGTCGTACAGGAATATGAAAATAAAGGGTCTGCCAGAAAGTAATTTTATCAGTTCTCCCAGCATAGCAGGAAGAAGGGGTGAGATAAGGGGTTAGTATGCTATCAAAGAAGTTGTGCAATATAAAGATGCTGATGTCATGAATTAAATGGCACAAACAAATAAAACACAATCTTCTATAAATTCATAGGTTAATGTTAATCCCTAAACCAAAGGTTATCACATCACAATTCAAATTGAGAATTGTAAATTGCATTGGTTGAGATTTCACATTGACTAGAAATATGCACAATCTAGTGCTTATAAGGCTTAAGCGAGTATCACCTTACAAGCTGATTTTGTGAGGTTGGGTTAGGTCATAAACTAAATTTTAAGATGATATCAAAGTCTATGCTAGATTCGTTATGGGGTCACCCATATTTGTCTACGCTCTAGATATCTATTCCTAGGCATGAGAAGGGTCACCCGCATTTTTGCACACTTGAAATGTCTAGTCCTACGCATGAAGGAATATGTCAAGATTCCATATCAACTAGAGATATTAACAATGTAATTCTTATAAATCTCCAACAGTCCTAACCTTACAAGTTGGTTTTATAGGATCAAGTTAAGCCATAAGTCCAAATTTTAAAATGGCATCTGAATATCCTAGACTCATTAATTAATCACTATTTGGGCCACCCGTATCTTTTTGTCTATGTCTATTCCTAAGCATGAGGGGGTGCTGTTATTGGGCCATCTGCATTTGTCTAGCACACAAGTCTGACAATGCACACAACAGATGAAAATTCCAGCCATGCTTTGATTCACTCTCTGGTTTGTATTGATGAGTGGTTGAGTCATCAATTCATATCATTCAAATTACAAATCAAACAATTTCTATAATATTGCCCCCTCCCCCAACAAAAAACACAGAATCTATTATTTTTGTTCCTGGTTTTGTATAAAAGAAGAAATTTATCAAGACAGAGATGATGATTGCAAAAAATATTAACATTAACAGTATAGATTGTAATGTAGGGAGGGAAATCAATCTAAATTGTTACCCTAGAACAATTAGAAAAGAAGCCAACTCAGTCCAATTACACCCCTCATAAAGTCAATCCCATTAACAGAACCATATCCTTGAATTCAATTTATTTTAGGCAAACTCAATAGTCACTCAACAAATTATTTCTAAGTAAAAATAGACAATTAAGAAGGCTTATTATTTTATTCTATTTTATTTTACCACACTCAAATTAAGATATTAACATTTCCTCGTGCTCATGGAAAACAATTGAACTAGGCACATCCCAGATTTAATTTTCATGGAAACCTTTATAAGACTGGGTACTTTCCATTATACTCCAGCTTGTGATGCCTCTGATTTAGTTTCATTAGATTAAATTGTGTTTTTGTATTCAAATGGAAAGGGTCTTCACGATCAAGAAAAAACAATGCAATCCATAAGATATTTTCTAATGCACTTCAATTATGATCTAGTATCTGAGGGCAGAGACCTGCTACAATTTCATCAGAAAAATTTTCCTTGATAATACCTTAGATATAGCTGGATGCATGGTGCCTCCATAAGAAGCTGCAAGGCCAAGCATTAATCCCACAGTAGTACTTTCATGCTCCTAAACATATGTAGGGAAAATAATTTAATGTCATACAAATTGGAAGAGCAGAAAGATAAAAATATAACATAAAAAGGAAAGATGGATAAATTGTCGCCAAGTTAATTGAAATTAAAAGGGTTATATGGTATCACAGCCGTTTTGTGGTGACAATAAGGCCCTTAAAATCAAACAGTTTATTGAATCTACCGTTGAAGAATTCAAGTTCCAACTTAATTTTTAGTTCATTGAACTTCATTCTGACTCCAATCAGACTCACAAGAATATTTCAGTTTAAAAAGAACTCTGAGAACTCTAAAATCAACACTGTCTTTTTTGCTTCAGCAACTATAATGTCTACTTGCAACTTACCAACTAAAGAACCCCCCTTCCCCCCTTCAAAAAAAAAAAAACAGCATAGTGGCTGCTTTACCTGCAGTTTTGGATGCAATTGTATTGTAGGCACTGCAGATGAGACAGAAACACTCTGCAATGCAATTCCTGTAGCGAGGGACAGCCACAATGCAATACTACAGTGCTTGATAATTAGGCAACAAATACCCTAATTTTAGGAGATTTCAACCTATAACTAGATGCAGCTCAACTAGAAAGGTAACTATACAAAGGGTAAATAATTTTTTTAAGTGTCAAACAAGTAAAGATTAAGCTTAGAATGGCAGCGGCAACAAAAAATATATGCTGTGCATATTATTTTCAACAGAAATTTAAGATCAATTATTTCCATTTGGTCACAATAAATCATCACCATTAGAATAAAATGAAATGCTAGTGGAGCATTAAAGAAATAAACCTGAGAAAAATACTGGTAGATGTCAGTAACAGCTAATACACGCAGATATCCATGCAATCCTAGTGCAAGTAGAAGTCCAGCGTGAACAGAATTTGGCTCCTCAGGTCTGTTATACAAAATCCATGTTCTTGACATTCTTCCCTACAAAAGGAATTATATGCATTTTTTCAGAAATATGCAACAGTTCAGAGTGTATTATGAGAATGCTTGAGAGAGAACATCTCTCAGCATATTGGAATGTATATATATATAAAGGGTTACAGAAAAACAAAGAAAAAGAGAACAGAAAGCACACCTAATCTTTCTGAGCTTACTGTCTACTTAGTACAAGTAGATACAACAAAAGTCAGCTTTAATACAGTTGAATACAGATACAGAAAATATAAAATAAATTTTCTAACACTCCCCCTCAAGCTGGAACATACAAATTGTATGCACCAAGCTTGGGACATTTAAATTGTATCCTAGGTCCTCTCAAAGATTTAGTCAACATATCTGCAAGTGGATCATTGGAGTTGATAAATTCAGTTCTAACTTCCTTGGCCAGCAGTTCTCTTGAACAAAATGACAATCAACTTCTATATGATTCTTTCATGGAACACTGGATTAGAAGCAATGTGAAGAGCTGCTTGATTATCACAAAATAAGTTCATCTGCTGAACTTTACAAAACTTTAATTCTTGAAGTTGTTTAATCCACACAAGTTCACAAGTGGTTGAAGCCATAGTCCTATACTCAACTTTTGTACTAGAGTGAGCAGAAACATTTTGTTTCTTACTCTTCCAAGAGATGACATTCCCTCCTATAAATAGTAACCAATAGTAGACTGTTTGTCTATGGGAGATCTTACCCAGTCAGTATCACAATACCCAGAAATCTAGGTGTTTACCTTATCCTCATATAACAGTCCCTGTCCTGAAGCCTTTTTGATGTATCTAAGAATGTGAATCACTGCATTCCAATGATCAATATAAGGAGCTTGCATAAATTGACTGACTACTCCAACTGCAAAAGAAATGTCAGGTCAAATGATTGTGAGGTAAATAAGTTTCCCAACCAGTCTCCTGTATCTTTCCAAATCTAATAACAGTTCACCTTACTCTGCCATTAATTTTTTATTTGCATCCATAGGGCTATCAATGGTCTACAATCAACCATCCTTATCTCTTCTAGGATATCTAAAGCATACTTTCTCTGTGAGATGACAATGCCTTCCTTCGATGGAGCTACCTCAATACCTAAAAAGTATTTAAGGCACCCAAGATCTTTGGTCTGGAAATAGTTGAATAAATGCCTTTTCAAATGGGAATTTCAGCAACATTATTCCCTATAATAACTATGTCATCAACATAGACAATTAGATTAACACATCTCCCAAAATAAGAATGACAATAAAAAATTGAATGATCTGCTTCAAGCCAAAATCTTGTACTGTAACTAAACTTCCTAAACCAAGCTCATGGATATTGTTTGAGCCTATATAGAGATCAATGCAATTTGCAAACTAATCCACACTACCCTTGAGCAACAAACCTAGGAAGTTGTTCCATGTAGATCTCCTCCTCTAGGTCAACATGAAGACATGCATTTTTCATATCTAATTGATAGAGAGGCCAATGATGAATAGTCGTCATTGCAAGAGCCTAATAGTAGTAATCTTGGCTAAAGGAGAAAAAAATATCATCATAATCAAGATCACAAATCTAAGTGTATCCCTTAGCAACCAATCTAGTTTTAAGGCAATCAACCTCAATTAGGTCCAACTTTAATGGCATAAACCCATCTATAGCCAACAATTTTCTTCCCAAGAGGAAGAGGAACCAAATCCCATGTACCACTGCTTTTAAGAGCCTGATTTCAACAATCATGACTTGTCACCATCCAAGATCTTCCAACTTTGAGACTAGGAACAATCTTTAATTTTGACAAGTGTGGGTGACCCAAGCAATCATGCAAAAGTTTAAGGAATTGAGATGCAAAATAGGACACAGAAGGGCTACTTTCAACGTAGTAGAGACCTTTGAATTCATGTCCTACATCAATCAGTTGACTTGTACTATGTTCCTGTATAACAAGTGAATTAGCATCAAATGTTACAAAATAATTTAATCATTTAGTTAATTGACTTAAAGAAATTAAATTGAAAGGACAATTAGGAAGAAAGAGAACAGACTCCAAGTTTAAGAAGGAAGAGAGACTTGGCAAATTCCTTTGGAAGCAACCTTAGAACTATTTTCTAGGATAATTTAGTGAGGGAATTTTGGAGATATAGAGGTGAATAGAGAATTATTACTAGAAATGTGATCAAAAGCACCTAAATCAATCACTCATGGACCTTGATTGTCCACTGATTGAGAAATGCAAGTAGTTGAAATACTAGGAATCAAAGATGATTAAGCTTGACTACTAGATTTCAAGTGGAGGTACTCCTAATATTCTTCCTCAAAAAAGTTGTTTCAGATTTCTTTGTCTTGGAAACATTTGTTGTCTTCTTGAGAAAACCATGTAGTGAATAAAATCTCTCATAAGTATGACCTATCCTCTTAAAATAGGAGCACTAAGGGCAACCATCTTTCCCTCTATGATTTCCACGACCTCTCCTTCCACGAGTGGAAACCTTTGCTGAAGATTCAACATGCTAGAGAGCATTCTCATCTTTTTTAAGAGTAGGAACACGAAGAAGTCGTGTTAGAAGACTTTCCATTAAAGGAACCTCCTGACCAGTTTGAATTTGATCACAAATATGATCAAAATTTGAATGCATACCACGAAGAGTTAGCACCATATATAGGTTATCATGTCTTCTAATTTCTTCCAAGGAGTTAGCTTCTAAGAAAAATTTCAGCTCCTCTATTGCTAATTTGGCCTGAGCAACATATGATAGCATATTATGATCAATCTGTTTGAGAGAGAACAACTTTTGAGTTGAATCATATAGACATTGGATATCGTTAGCAAAGATATTATGAGTTTTCTTCCAAAACAAACATGTTCTAAAGGTTCTAAGAGTACCCACTATGTTGGGCTCAACGAACTACCATAAAATAGCACATAATTGGAAGTCAAGCTTTTTCCATAGGCACGAGCCTCTACTAGTACTTCATCACTTTCTTTTTCAAGATGGTCATGATACCTGTGACCAAGAAACCAAAGTTGACCATGACAAGTAGTTCTTACCATTAAGTTTCTTTGTTGTAATAGTGGGTTTTGCAAAAATGAAGAAGACAAGACTTACGAAAGTCGTCACTTTTTTTATCAAGGTTCAAGACAAACTCTTTGGAGAAGAAGTTCAAAACATAGAACCCACAACTCCAAATAAGAGATAATTGAAAAATAAGACCAAATATTGAACTAGAAAGAGCCAATGAAGCTTTCTAGACATGTGCAACAAGATTCTGGCAAGAGAAGGGTGGTGAGTGGGTTTCACGTGCTAGACAAAGTGTCCAAAAGAATCTGCACGTGGAAGTGCATACGAGCGATTCAAACCTCGTGACTTGTCGAGTTAGGTTGCCCTCAATGATGCATACCAAACCCTGAGTTTGCCAATGATATCACCGGCAACAAGCCACCGGCAACAAGCCACCGGCTGACAGTGGTAGATGTTCAAAGTTCAACAAAAGCAATAGAACAAGATCGTTCCCACTCTAATACCGAGTTTAGAGTGTATTAAAAGAATGCTTGAGAGAGAACACCTCTCAGTAAATTTGAATATATACATATATATAAAAGGGTTACAAAATAACAAAGAAAAAGAGAACATAAAGTACACCTAATGTTGTTGAGCCTATACTGTCTACTTAGTACAAGTAGATACAACAAAAGTCAGCTTTAATAAAGCTGAACACAGATACACAAAATATAAAAATAACTTTTCTAATCGAAACCACATAATTATGCAAGCTACAATTAAAAAAACTACTCAAATCCAAAGCTTTGTTTAGTAACAACATTGTTGAGACTGAATTTTTGCTTTGAACTAGTAACATGCCTCTTAAATTTTTGGTATACATCTTTAATTTCTAATAGAGTCCATAAATGGTCTGTTTGTTTTTCTAAAAGAAAGGGACAACAGAGCACCAAAAAAGAAGTACTTTATTTAATTTTTAAAATAGTCCAAGTACTGGAAATAAAGCCCAAGGGTCAACATAAAACTCTAAAACTTTGTTATCCACTAAACAACACCAACAACACAATTTTATCCCAGTAGGTGAAGTCAGCTACATAGATCACATGACATCATTCGACACAGTTAAAAACCAAAGCTTTACGTTCCACGACACAAAAAGTGAACAAGACCAATAACCCCTTCCCTTTGCATGTGTCTAGGAGTTGGGTTTGGAGGGAAAGAGAAGGGTAGGGAGGGCAAATTTTTCATGTCAAATTATAATTAAGACCAATAACCAAACAGCTCCAATACAAATTTTTGTCTTATCTTATGATCAGTCACCAAACAGCTCCAACACAAATAATCTCCTGTGACTCAACAACTTGTAATGTGCTGTTTTGTTTGTTTGTTTGTCCCTCCATACACATCAAATACCCACAATTGTACACTTTTCCATGAGTGAAGGCTAGAGGGCTCAACCCTCACCATATGAGCTAACTACTGGAGTTGAGTTAGGCCTAAACTCATTCTAAGAAGACTTAACCCCTTTATGCTTATAGACATATTTGCTTGTCTTTATTTTTCTGATGTGGGATTTTATAGTTCTCCAACAAAATAGACCAGCAGGAATAGTAGGAGAACCCAAAATCTGATGACAAATAGAAGAATACCCTGCAAGTAACCCATATAAGGTCAATAACACAAAAAAGGTCTTTTGCTTTTCAAGTTCTTGATCTGGTGTGGCAGCAAGGGGCAGAAACTCATTGAAGTCATGAAGAGAAATTGTCATTGCCTAATTAACATAATTAAGGATATCTAACAATATCCAACAATTGCCTGCTAACCATTATCAAATATATCTACAATATCTAATAGTCCTTTTAGGGGAATAAGGAGTGTCCTTGTTAGATCTTGAGAGAAATTGGTAAGTTCTGTTGCATGCTTCTTAATTTATTTATTTATTTTGGGTATATAATTTTTAAACTTTGAAGATTTCTTATCTACTTTTTGTATCTTCATTTCCTATCTTAATAAATTTCTTTCTTATTAAAAATAAAATAAAATATTTTCCTACCAGAAACAAGATTAAACTATTCAAAACTAAGTAACTTAAGGATCAACGTTAAACCTGGAGAGGGGCTAGTCTAAGTCCAGCAGCTACAGAATTATGAAACTCAGGCCATGATCTGAGTTCTTGTATGTTCCTGATGTTTGGATCAAGATTAACCTGTGAACAGACAAACATGACTCAAGTCAACAATTACAAAAAACTAGTAAATAGTTTCACAAGACAAAACAGGTATTACATATGTAGTCAAGAATATGGTATCTACTTACAGTGGCATTCTGTTGAGCTGGCAACCGACCTGCTAATACAAGCTTTGGAACAGTAAAAGCCTAAAAATTGTGACAATTTTGATCAGAGAGTATATTTCCTAAAGTTATTTCAAAATTCTCAGTGAAGGCAAATAGGAATGAAAAAAAAGTTAAATGTAAAGAGCACCTCAGTTAAGAGTGTATATATGGTTGCAAGGGTAAATGCCCCACGTCCAATAGGAAGTGAAGTGGTCCTTTGTGCAAGGTGCCACAATTGAGCCTTCATAAAAAAATAAAAGAAATGTATCAAAGGCAGATTTTATAAAAGAAAAGAAAAAGTATATCCGTTCAACTTGAGAAATATATAATAAGAGCATATAAATCAAAAACAGGAGGCAATGTGCAGCAGATAATTAAAATAAACTTGGCCCTCTTTTCAAGAATAGAATTTGCTAAGAGAGAAAAGAAATTACTAAATGAGAAAACAATTGCAAACATGAAAGAATTAAAACTTAGCCCACAATTGGAATAATTAACAACTCAAGCAAGCCCTTTTCCTTGTATAAGTACAACAAGATGAGTCATGTACAATATGGAAATTACAAATTTCTTAGGTTTTTTTAGTTTGGTATTGATTTGATTTAGCTGTTGTAACAAATATAAACTATAATTGATTGCTAAAGTAACAAACACAAACTCATAATAATCAAGATTTACATTTTTTAATAGCAAAATCATTCAAAAGGGAGAAAAGGTAAAAAAGGTCAAAAAATAAACTTATTTTCCTTTAGTTATATACCATAGTAGTTGAATCAATATATTTTAACATTCATAATTAAAGATAAACCCTCATGTTAGTACAATTAAAAGTACATTAATTATTTTTACATTACCTTAATTAAATCAAACAGTGTGACCTAACGTAAAATTCATAACTTAACCTCAATATGAAGATAATAACAAAAATCAACTAAAGATCAAAACAACTCAGAAATACAAATTTATGACAAAATAAATGAAGAAATCAAGGGAACAAACAACCAGATTATGTGACCAAAGAAATGTATGAAAAGCCCAATTATATGTAGGATAGCTAAATTGTCACCTGAAAAAGAATGAATTTCTTCCACATAGAAGTGTCAAGTGTGTGATGAACATCTTATAATGGAGATATATTTTTTACATAAATCAGGCATGTTACACCCAATGGACGAGAATTCCCCTTAAAGTTAATATGACAGTGCAGAACAATAGATTTAATTTCAAAGTTACATGTATGTCATAGTCACCAAGATCAGCATCATTACATTGGGTATATATAAGAATTTTTACCAAAGAAGGGTATCAGACTTGCTAAGAATACCACAAGAGTATATCAGGGGCTTGAATAATCAAATTATAAACAAAACTGTTGACAGTCACAAATAAATCAAATACCACAGCAACACATACCTGCTGGAGGTCCTGATCAGAAGCACTATGGTTAACAGATGTTTGAATTGCCACAGGTCTTGAAGAGCACAAAAGTCGCCTAACCTAGTAAAAGTAGCCAGAGCCGTGTTTCAGAAAAGAAAGAAATAAGTTTGTTAGAAACTTCTGCACCAGCACAACATACATCAATTACCAGTGGAGTAGTAAAATGTCTCAAGATATCAGTAAAAATAAAATACATTTACTGATAGACTGTAGAGCATGATCTTGTAAGAATTCTCCATTGGGCATAGTAATATTGCAGGTTCAGAAATGTCCATGAAGTAAGACAAGACAGTATAAAAACTTCATATTTCTAAGACTATAAAGCAGCTGATGTTATATGCATAATAAGCACAAGAAGGCTTGACATTAACAAGTACCATATAGCTCTCCTTTTCTGCAACCACTCTTTTCTTGTTGAAGACATGAGAAAAATAAAATAAAAAAATCCTTTGGACAGTGATGACAATAAAGCAGCAGCAGTACTTTGCTCAAAATAATTACTAATAAATTGATGAGCAAAAACATTCACCATTTATATGATCTATAGACAAGCCGCAACAGGGAATGTAAATATATATCAAGGAAAAATAATAATCAAATTAGTCTTGTTCCAAAGTTCGTATTTGAATTTCCATAACTGACCTCATTCAATCTAAGATCACGACCATAGCGCAACTGTGTGCTAGAGTTGAATATATGCTCCATACCATCAGTCATAGACCCATCAACTGAATCTGTATCCTCAAACTTTGTTCCTTCCAATCCAATTGCATCAGAAATGGTAGAAGATATGGTCACTGGATGCAGATTTAGCATATAAGGTGTGGACATAGAAATAACATTCACATTGGTTGGTGTTTCAATGCCCCTATATTTGCATTCACGTGACAATGTAGACATTGCCAAATCTTGTCGACCAAGAAGTACATAAGCAGCAGCTGGCCAGTCATTGGGAGGTGAATCTCGACACTTATCTAATGCCTAGAAGGAAAAACAGCAAATAGATGTAAAAAGCTCTGGAAATATATGTTAAAACTTGTCAAAGATAATGCTCAAAACATAACTATTGTAGTAGAAAGTGACTACATGTGGAAAATAGGGTAGAACATTGTCCCAGGAATGTGAAAAGGTCAAAGAAATATAAGAAAAACAGTAGGTAATGCCTGATAAATGAGAGTGCCATCAAGATGAACATTAAAATTATGTAAGATGACAGATAATTTCAAATGTTGAACATATCAACATACTCCTGGACAAAAATTTGTAAAATTATTTAAATTAATTAATATAAAGTTCTCAAATCTCTGACAGACTTACATGACGAAGTGGAAGAGATACACCAGAAGGTAGTGAGTCCAGCTGTTGCAGTCCAAATTTTTCACCAACCATTGCTAAAACAGTAAGCTCCTCCTTTGAAGAATGTGATCCCATAGTAATGTTACAGTAAACACCAGTAGACAGCTTCTTTCCCAGCAATTTGGCACCAGATAATATGCTATAAAAGCAAACTACTTTCCGGGCTATGCTAGCCACAGAACTTCCTTCTTTACAGACTACAGCTGGAAGATCATTAACATTAGCATAATTACATCCATACTGCAAGCAATTTTCAAACCATCTGAATAAACTTGGACAAATTTTAGGTGAAATGGTGATTCCAGACTTCAGAAACTTTTTACAGAGGCTAGGAAAATCTCGAATATAATGGTCCAAGTAGTTGTCCTCAGCCAGAAACTCAACAATGTTGCATAAGAGAATTGAAAGAAGCTCTAAGTCCCTACAGATCATAGGCAACAATTATCATATAGAATCAATAAATATATATCAAGAAAAAACTAAAAGTGGGAAATTAATTCCTAGGGAAATTACAGCCTCAAGAATACAATGAAATGCTTAAAGCAGATGGTGGTAACAATATATGGATAACCAAAAGACAATCAAATTAACCTTTTAGCTGTCAATAAACAGAACACAAAGCAAAAAAAATTTCTTCATCATATGATATAGCATTAGTAAGGTAAGTCTGGTGGTATCCTCAAAGCTAAAATCTAGAGATTTTGCATAACATGATATAGAAGAAAATGACAGATGGAAGTCTCAGCACTAACTTTTTTGCAGGTCTAAGACTAAGGCTGGTGACTGATGTATGATATTTGCTTCTAGCAATTTCAGACTTATAATAGCAATGGGCAGATCATGAAATGATGAGAGAACAAAGACAGAGACAGTAGAGCAATTTCTTCTTTTTTTCTGTAAATACTGCTATACGGCGATTTATTTCTCCCAACTGTGTGTACTGTTGTTCTGGTACCTAACAAACTTATATTGATTCCTTAACTTTTGTTGTTACAGACTTGTGTGTTTAGCTTAAGACTGTGACTTTCAATTATTAATTATTATGACCAAATTATGAATATGTCCATCATTTTATGTGATTTTTTTATTTTTGAGCATTTAGCTGTAAGTATAAATTATTTAACCAGTATTGTTTCCATAGTTTTCAGTATAGCAGCCATCCGGCTATACCAATGTTCAAGTTGGCTGCTCTACCCTACCCAGGAGAGATAAATGTGGACTTAACAACGTAAATCCATAAAAAATAAAACATCACTAACAGACAAAAAATGCAAAACAAGAGAAGGGCTTATTCAAACTTATCCCTTGTACTATGTCTATACCAATAATACATAAAGCAAAAGAAAGTCAGTATATCATCATGAAATGAAAGTAAAGAATAGAGGCAGCTCTTAGCTTAAGAGTTAGCCCCAAGCTAATCAAATCAAGCTGACATTTAAAACACTGAATTTACAACTAAAAGCAATAGATTACTGGCCAGATTCACTAAACCCGACCAACTAGCTGCTTCCTGAACAAACGGGGCAGTATTACCAGACAAAACGCCAAGTAGGATAGAAATAAGAGATGATCAAAAAAGGCATTAGCTAGGATGCTAGAGACTAAAATGAAAAGGTAACCCAAAATATATAATACACAGAATCAGAGACATACCTTCTGCGGAGGTTATCAAGTTTCAGGCTTTCATAGAGTCCATGAAGAGATTCCAGACTTTCCCTTAACAGATCAGTATAAAATGGCTTTTCAGAACTTTGTGCACCATCTACAGAGCACCTGTGGAAATTTGATTCCTGCTGATCAAGTGACACTGCACAAGGTATTCCGAACATGGAATTTACTTTGCAAAAGTTATAATGAAATTGGCTACTGACAAGGAAGTCCCAAGCAGAATGTGGCACTGAATCAGAATGCTTTTGACATGTAATGTTATATTTTCTGCATATTTGCATAATTACATGACAAAAAGAGTCCCATTCTGAATCAACAATAGATTCAGCTTCGGACAGATGAGCTGGATCAGCATCTTTCCAGAGAAGACCAAGAAGATGTCTGTAAAAACTAGAACGAAGCCCCTCAGCAAGTGCTGTGATGCAATCATTAGCTAATGTTGATGAAGGACCTTGTCGTAATGCACATCTAAAGATCTGCATATGCAAAGCAGAAATGTCAAAAGATACAAAGGAACAGATTATGAGGTTTCCATTTGCGAAGAAACCTGCATGTGTCAACTTCAAGGTAAAAAAAATAAAAAATCATCCCTAAATACAAGTCAACATGCCTGCCTATTATTTACTATCACATTGACTCGCCCCTCAACAGCATCAGCCAGGCCAGTAATCTTTAAGTCATTGGGAATAGGAGATTCTTCTGAAAGCTCCAATTTGCGCAAAATCTTATCTTTATTTAAGCAAGAAGGTAGCACATATTTGCACAGGCATTGCTTCCCAGACTACAATATAAACATGACATATGATAAAAGAAATATCAAACTTTAGCAATCTTGATGGCACTTGATGGAATCATGAAAAAGGGTGAGAGTCTGAGAAAGACTGACAACAGCTGTATAAAGTATAAAACATCAATATGAAAAAGAATTTCTACAAATTAAAGCTGTCGTGTTTACAGCTCCATCTATAAGAAACCATATCCAGGTATTATGGTAACATATAGGTCAAATTTTATAAGGCTAGAACAAGTTATCAATGTAAAACCCAGAACTTATCAGGGTACAAAAAAGTATCTGTTGGTAGACATTAATAAACTATCTAGAATATCAGTTATATACCAATCAATAAAACTATAAGTACAACAGTACTATGAGAGGAAGCAAGCAATATTTAGGAATAAAAAATAAAATAACCCTCACTTCAATTATTCAAAAATAAAGGCAGATGATAGAAGAAAGCAATTTTTATAGTGACACATTAATTGAAACAAAGATAAAAACAAAGTCAGAGAATCAGGAACCCTATGAAGCCCTAACAGCAACAAGGAAAAAATAATAAAAGCATCAGCTAAAAATAATAAAATCCACTCTATGCAAAGAAACCTTCATTGTAAAAAATGAAGCACTAACCCACAAGGAAGCAAGGAAAACAATAATAATCAAAACACAATATAATGACAAACACACGTAGAGACGGGATAGTATAAAGACTGAGAGAAATGAAAGGAGTCAGGACACTAAAAAGATGTGAAGAATGACGCAACCAATTTGTGCCCATCCAAGTGTAAGGCTTACATAAAGAAGCAGAACATTTTCTGGAGCCAAAACCATTATGTCTGAATATGGAAGTAGTCCTACTATGACCCTGGAAAACACATGTTTGAAGAAAATTATGTCCATCATTTATAAAATCAATGTAGAGATAGATGGGATATGTACCTTGGGCGGGTTACTATCACAGGTGAAGCTGCAATTGCAGATATGTTCCAGCTCATATCAGGTTTAACATCAAACACAATCTCATTATTTATTTCAACAATCTGAAGACTAACAGACAACAACTTTCTTTGTTCTTGGTGAAAAAAGCAGACAACAGGAGCTGCATCATCATCAGTGGCCATAAAGACCTAGTAGTCATTTGAAGGAAAGTCAAAAGAAAAGAAACAAAATTGAATGTATAAACTAAATGATAAACCATCCAATGAAGAAAGGAGAATGCAATCCATCCATCCAGCTATCTAATTAAGGACTTGGAATTTCACTGTTCTGTGTAAAATCCAAAAAGAATCTGGAGAAAATTTAGAGAATGATGTAAACTGTATTTTGTTTCATCAATCGATCTGATTACAAGATAAGTATTTACAGAGTACAAAGATAGACCACTAGCACTAACTGACTGACAGCTGTTGTAAGCAACTCAACAGCTGTCATAGCTAACTGAGAGGTAGCTCTAATTTACCCGTATGTCTATACTGTATACACTATAACCTATACAGAATATATATGCTATCATTCTGAACTAAAAATCTGAAACTTCAATGAATAAAATAATTCTTCAAAAATAAATAGTGAGGCATTTTGGATAATATAGTTAATTAGTTATACAAAACATCATTAACAGTGACTTTGGATTATCCAGTCAGCTTTTTTCATGTTCAAAAATATCTTACAATCAAAATCTTACCAGTGTTGTTAATACATTAAATAATGGTGACAGTAGCACAATGGAGTAGTGGATTCCAACAAAATGCTATTACAGGGCTATGGTGTTGTGGGTGTCTCATGGCAGCCACATTTACTGTATAGCAGTTATAGAAGTGACTGCAGCTGTCAGGGAAACGACAGTTAGTTACTCCTAAAAAAGAAGAAAAAAACTACTAGGAGTCTGTAACTGTGCAGAAACCATCAACATACATTCAGCATGTTTTAAACACTAGAATTCAAAACATGCAGCCTGGCGTCTTCATTTCTGCACTCACATCTCCTGTTTTGCAAAATCAAAGGAGGTCACCTCTGACAAACAACCCATCTCCACCTCCAACTAACAGCCCATCTAAGGCAAACAACTGATTTGGTTATCTCAATTAACCTCTCTTTTCATGAATTTCTGTTTCTCTGTTTTCTTCTATGATTCTTTGTTTCTCTATTCCTGTCACCTCCATTTACTTTTCTGTCCTCTTCATTTCTTTCTTTTGTCTGAGTCTCTCTTTCAATTCCTCTGTTTTGAGTCTCTATTCATCTCTAGTGAGTTTTGTTTTCTCTGAACTTATGTTATGAGGCTTACAATACTATCCCTTAAGTTGTGAAATGCATAATGTGTACCTTTGGTTAATTATATTTTCACAATATGTTTCTACTTTGTTCTTGATGTGTCATTATTCTATTTTATTTATTATATTCAGCAGTGTTTTAGTATATTTTTTGAGTATATAATATTTTTTATTATAGCCACCATACTGGCTGCAGTGCCATCTGCCAAATGTTTATGGCAGATTTTTGACTTGCCACCATCAGCCGACAATAACATTAAATCTTACTGTGAAAATTTTTTTAAGGAGTGGAAGAGTGATTTTTCCGGAGAAAGTGAGCAACCCAAGCATGCCCTAAAAGGAACTAAGTAAAAGTAATAGAATGTTTTAGGAGCTTACCAAAAAACTGAAAAATTACACCAGGTGCAAAGCAAAATGGCATGAATTCAAGAAAGAAAAGTCAGATGGCTGGCCAAGTGAGAAAGAATTAAAAGGGGAAAGGGAAAGAGTACCACAATAATGTGTAGATAGAATAAAGGGCAGGGAACACCACCACAACAAGGTGGTCATCTTCTATAGGCAGAATAAGAAATCAAATAAAATTTTATTATTAAAAACATTTAAATAATTATTTTTCAAGTACTAAATATGAGACAAATAAAAAAATTTAATTTAATTATTAATTAGTCATATGCTACAGATAAAACAGCTATGAGGCCATATAAAGCATCTACATTCTACTCTACATTTACATATATTAATATTAATACTTAAAAAGCAAAGAAAACAACTGTGTCATTAACTGATTAATTGCATTTCCCTTTTAAAACCAAAAAATGCCTAATTAAATGCACAGACAAACAATAGCCAGATAATTGTGAGGAAACCTAATAGCCTATATCACACACCTTACAAGCAGCTGTCTGAGCACCTTTTCCCTGCCATATTTTACGGAAGGACAAATGTTTTGGCAATACACTCATGGGATCTACATGTAATAAACTAGTGGCTGCCTCCTCGTCAATGTTAGAATTAACAATTTCTGCAACCCACAAAGAGTGCTGCATCTTTCCTGAATTGGGAGTAACACTATCACAAAAATTACCAAGACAACAAGCCATTTGGAAGGAAACAAGGAACTGATTGCAAGAACTTCAATGAAAGAAACCTTTATTATAGGATGCCATAAGTGGGACCTGATCACTTGTCCAAATTGTCTTTTCATCGTATTCCTTCATCATGTTCAATTTCCCTCTTTCTTCAATAAAAGTTGGCTACAATGACAGTAAAAGTCACTAATCAAATGAAAAAGGTAAACCAGAACAAGAAATTATAGCAGTAAATACGTCATAACTTCACAAGGATAACCTAGAAGGATGAAATTTCAGCAACAACTTGGAGATTGTTAACATACTCGAAGTTCATCTAGTGGATCCATCAAAATGAGATGAGAGGATACCGAAGTACCCTCCCCCTTTTGGATATGATTAGACGCACTAAGCAACCTATCGCATGTATTAAGCAAAGGGCTTGTAGATGAAAAAGGAACACGTGACAATATATTTGCTTCAACTTCTTGCTGGAGTAATAAACCAAAAGGAAGAGGCCATATAGATGTAATTGTGCGAGGAAGTGGAAGTGATACTACTTCACCTATTAAACAAAAAGAAATTTCAGTCATTATAGCACCAAAATCAAAAATAAATTTGAATACCTGAAAATATTGACAATCTGATATATAGTTATACAAGGGAGATTTAAATTGATGACTTCTTCTCTAGTCATGAGTGACATGGGCGTGTCAAGTTGAAATTTAAAAAGATCATGAAATCAAAGATGGAAAAGAACATGAGACCTGTAGTTAATTCAATTCCCTGCTAAAACAACAAATAAAATGGAAGAGACTGTGCGGATATGGTAATGTTGTAATGTATAGGATGCCATTTTCACCCAAATAGTTAGACATATAGTTAATTCAAATGGAAAGAAACATGAGACGTAGTTAATTCAATTGGACCCCAGTTTCACCATGACTAAAAACAAAATATACATACAAAAACTAAAACAATAAACTAATTCTCGGATTTTACATAAATGACATGAAATAATTAGGACATACTTCTGTTATTTTAAAGTAATTTATGTCATTTTTATTTTGGGATTTAGGGAATTTACCTTAGTTTGACTAAGTTATTAAATATCAATTGATTAAATTAAAAAATTGGATCCCTATACTTGACACCGTTTTCTGTTTTGGGTCCATACATGAAAACTCCACATTTTAAATGTTTGCTGACTTGATTAATGTTTGTCTAATATCACTGGCTACTTTTTTGTTTTACCAATACATTACTGGCTGCTAAACATTAGCCAACTTGGCAAACACCTGACACTGATATAACTTTGGCACACGGCAAGGACCAATGTATAAATGTTTTTTCATGTAGGAACCAAAACAAAAAATGGTGTGAAGCACCAAATTTTTAATTTAACCTTATTAATTTCAAGAAACTAGTGTTTGACCAGGATTCCAACCACCTTTTGACTATGGGTACCATTTAAGGTGTCCTATTTAATTCACACTTTGATATTTATTAACTCCCACCTTGTGGGAAAAGGCTTGGTTGTTTTGTAGTTTTGATATTATTAATTAATAAAATTGTGAAATTTTACTAGAGTCCCAAGGATTCTTGGTTAATCTGGTTATTGGTTCTAGTTCTACATCAATAATGAGTAAAAGAAACCTGTTTCCAATGAGGGTAAAATAAAGTCTTTTAACAACAAAGCCAGAAACTAGTACCATTCCCATGACATAAGTGTTTTTTCTCTTTTTCTATCATATGATGGTTGAACTTCGTTTAGTACACTTACCAGATGTATTATAAATAGTCAGACAATCATTTTGTAATATGCATAGAAGAGCTTCAGCTGTATGACCGAGACGACACCAGCACACCTAAAATTTCAAAACAATTAGCTAAAGCAGCACTGTTCAGAAAATGGAACATAAAGCAGCATTACATTTACTACAAGGAAAAAGAAAAATCAAATTTAAGACTTTTAGTCCTCCACTGTTGCAATTGCTCATTGCATGGGCAATGTTGCAGCCATTGGCTGATTAGATAAATTTCAACTTCCTTGGTCTTTGAAAACCCAAAGCCAAGTCAAGGAAGAATATTTTGAAGGAAGACTTTATTATGAGGAAAGAAGATTAAAATGGAAGAATACAAAATAACCTCCTTAAACAAAGAAGCAAAATTAAACAGAGTAAGGCCAACAATGCCTCAGAGTCACAGCAGCACCTGTATGAATGCCTACCAAATAAATTCCGCCATGAAACCTTTGAACACCAAAGAGATACTATAAAAACTATTCTATCCACAAAAACATTATGGTCAAATATTTCATTAAAATCTAGACACTTCACTAAATGATAGGATTCAAAGGACAACATAAATCATGTACATCCCAGAGCTCTTCCTTACTCCTGTCAAAATCTATAAAACTAGTAAAAACGAAATGCTCCAAAGCTATTAGCACACACCCAAGATTCACCAACCACACCAAGAAGCATACTTCTAATGTTGCTAGTTGCCATACCATGCAATAAATAAATATGGAATGGAGCTGTTTCTGAATAAGAGCAACACAAAACACATATCAAGAAAAGCTTCGTTAGGTCAGCAAACATGTAAAATCAAGATGTTTGAATCAATGGAAATTGTGCTTAATGAGTATTAGCATACTAATCCAATAGTTGAGTAGTTCAAAATTGGGATTTAATGCCCAGAAATTTCATGCTTTCAGTTTGTTAAAGTGGTCTTAAAACATGCATGGTTCATTTAGTCATGATGTGGACATAGAAATGTGGATGAGATTAATGAGTTCATCCTTTCTCCTATATAAGATCTCAAAGTTCTAACAAAGTAAATGAAAATATGAATTGTTGAACTTAGGGTTGTGATGCCAGTGTCCTTCTCTATGCATTGCATGCGGTACTATTCAAAGCCATATAGCCTCCTCCTTTCTTACAATCCTAAACTATACTCATCCTCTAACATTATCTATTAAAATTAAATTCCTTTTTAAATTGAAAATTGCCCACACAACTCTAATCCTTAGCATCCAAATTTCCTGAATTAACTGTTACAATCTGAAGATTCCAGCTACTACTTACTTGAAGATTGTCTACACTTTCATCCTCAATAAGTTTATTTCCCCATCTGCTTCTCTATTCACTAGATCACATCTTATACAATGCATATGAGAATTTGAACTATAAATGCAAATCACCCGTTCTCTAAACACTGGCTGCAAAGGCACAAATTCAGTTTCTCGTTGTAAGGAATAAAGAAGATTAAAGTAAACATTACAAAAGTAAAGAACAAAAACATTGAAACAAGAAGGGAGCACTAAACCAAAAAATTAATCACATTTAACATAGCCACCAAATCATAGGTGTGCCAATAAATTTTTAGATGTATAAAGATCATTTTCTCTACAGACTCAAACCATTATCTTTGGCTTCACTCAAAATTAAAATCACCAATAAAAATTCCCCAAAAAAATTAAAAAAACTCCAGACAGGAAACAATCCACACAAAAGTCGTTCTGATGTGAGCATTGATCGAAGTAAACATCAATGTCCCTCCATCAACAATGTTCACTTCACTAAACAAAATTTTGTAGTACAGTTAAAAATTATAATGGGGGTTAAATTAAACAAACTCATTTCAAATTCAAAGCATGAAAACTCAAAACCCATACCTTAACGATGTCGGATGGCAAGGTAAATCTCTTAAATACTCTCGCACCCGTCGACCATATAATCCTATCACAAAACAGCACGCACGTTAGATAAAGCAATGCAACAAACGAGTTCAGACGAAGTAATAACGATGAGGAACACAGGCACAGGCACGGCAGTAAAAGAACACAGCAGGTTTTCAAAATGAAGGTTAACATTTTTCTTTTTCCTTTAACTTCATTTCCACACTTTCGGAAGCAACTAAGCAGAGAAACGAGGGTTTTATGGCACGAGATGAGAAATTACCGATTCCCTCGGATGAAAAGCTCGTGATCGCCGCGATTGCTCGGAGCAGAAGCAACGTCGCCGCAATCGTCTTCGGCGTCTCTGTCTCGAGCGATTTCGGGATCGAATAGGAAGTAATCGTACTTGTCGGTGACGGTGTCGGGGGGTTTGCCGTCGAGAGCTTCGGCAATGAGACCAAATGGCTTGAACTCACCCAGCACTGTTAAGCAACGGACTCCGATGGACATTTTCTCGGAGCTCGGCGCAAGTTCTTTTAGCGTTTGAGTTCGGTGGTGGTGACGAGAGTGGAGAGGAAGAAGATGAGTGAAATAAATGAGTGTGTCGCAGAACTGAGCTTTGGCCTCCCGCTCTTTATTTTTTGGTTGATTTTGATTTTTGAGTTTTGAACGCAAAGTACGCGACCGGGGTTTGGGCTTCGACTCTGACGGCCTTGAATTTTTATACCCTGGACTTTTGAAGTAGTAGCGGATAATTAATTGAATCATCTTTTTTATTTTTTTAATATTATTCCCAAAATTACCTCTTTAGAGTTATTCCAATGCTCAACTATACTTGCTTAATTGAATTTTGGCAGGGGAAGTATGCCATCTCACAGCAACTCCAATCTTCAATGGGGAGTCTATGTAAATTTATTTTTCTTTTCTTCTTCTCACTTTTACTTTTATTTTTATTTCTCTTTTTTTAGACTTACAATTCAACAAATATTTGCCTAACTCTTTAATACCATCATTATGAAAAAATTATTGTGACTTCTTCTTAAATGAACTATATAATTAAATCAATTTGACTTTTTAATATCAATGTTTGGTTTTCTTCTTTGGTAGCAAGAACAAACTTTTTCTCCGTGAAGAAATAAAAATCTTTATAAATCTAACACGAATAAAGTAAGTTTATTTATTTTTTCTTCAAATTGTTTTTTCTCTTTTTAATTATTATATTGTGACTCTTTCAATAAAGAATTGTTTATTCCCACATTTTTATTTGTATATAATTCCCCTCTTGAGTTTATGTCAACGGTTGATAAATAATGCTTGTTATTAGTGGGTACTGCATATTACAATAAAAAATGTGTTTTTGTCCATGAAACACAAAAAATATGGTTATTAGGCATGTAAGTTATAATTATAATCTAATAATGGGAAGGATAAGGGTTGTGGTTCCCAACAATGTGAAAACTTATCTTTAAGTGATTACTTCATTAAAAAATATGTAATGGAAAAATCTCTCTCAACTTTGAGAAGTCTTTTCTTAAAGTTTTTTCTCTTGATAATTTGGTAATTATGAAAACCAAGTCTTTTTTGTGGAGACGAATTTCAAGTTTAGATTTTGATTATTTTACAAGTTTGCACTTCTACCTATGTTGTGGATATTCATAATTACAATTTCAAGTAATCAAGTTGAACCTCTGATGATTTTTTCCTTTACAATTTTGGTGTTTATAGCTTGTTGAAGGACATAAAAAGTAAGTGTTGTTGGAGCAAAGGTCAATATGAGAGAAAACAACAATAAAAAAAAAAAGGAATGAAGAAAGAAAAAAAAGAAAAAAAAAATCATTTTTGTCCCTTTGATGTGTGGATGACATATGGTAAGTCAATGAGGGTATTACTTAACACTTAACGCGTTACACTGCTCTTTGTCAATAGAGTTAATAATGAACATCAACTTTTAGACTGTTGTGACCATCAAAGTATCATTTTAGAGACAATTTTGTTATTTTCCATCTCTCAATAATTTACTTGTCAATTTTATAAATATTTTTTACATCCACAAGATTCAAACTTTAAACTTTGCTTAAAAAGACTAAGTCTAAAACTACTTAAACCAACAACTTATATATTATGTATTATGGTATGGTTAATAAATAATTTTATCTCTTAAACATGTAGTCACGAGTTTGATCGTAATCTATGCATATGAAAAAACATGTGTTAGGATATATTAACCCCTTAAATGAATTTTAGTATCTAAACGAATTAATCTATGGTAAGGTCAAGGTGCCTTAACAAATGAACAAGGAACAAGTTTTCTCTTAAGGCTTAAAAGTTAAAATATAACCAAACCTCATTATTAATAATGCACAATTTAATGTAACTTTAAAGCATGTCCTTTCTAATTGAATGCAGTGTGCATCATTAACAAGTCATATTTTATTTAAAAGAAAATTAAATATTTTAATCATGGAAAAACAACTAAAACAACAACATTTTAGTTCGTATAATATTACAAAATCATACGTATAGCAATAATTAAAAAAAAGTGCAATCAAGACAAACATGCGAGGTAGTGAATAATATGATATCAAAGAGACATTTATTTGGTCACATGTCTATTTTAAACTTATTAATATTTCAAAATTAATGATTAATAAATTTTCATTTATGTATCATGGTTACCATTAGGGTGAATGCACAATTTGAAGGATGTGTCATAATCATGCTCATACTTATACTTGATATTTTAATATATCACAATATCATGACATAAAATTCAAAAGTCATAATATTAATATTTTTTTCACATGTTACTTTATTTTAAAGTTGTTGGTGAAAAATATATAATTCACTTAGTTACCCATTTAAACCAAATGAACCTTCACTTATATACTATCACCATTTTTACAATAATGCATGACTCGTTTTCTTACTCAAAATGACACATGTCATGAACATACTCCTACTAAATATTTAAACATGTCACAAACTTATAGCATAAGATTCAAATGTCACTTTTAATATCTTAATAAATAATGGGTAATTGTGTAATTACTTATTTTTAATGTTATCGGTATTATTTCCTTTGATCAAAGGACGATATCATAAATTTTAAGAATCATATTAGTTGAATTAAACAAAATATAAATGAGAGGTTTTGGTTAAGTTTTTTTTTTTCGAAGTAGAGTTTTTAATATGCACATTAACAAACAACATAATTGAGATATCACAATTTTTGTCACATATTTATAAATAACTGTCAATACATTTTATAAGATTAAAATAACGATTAAATTATATTAAAAAAAATGTTAAAATTATTAACGAGTTGTTTTAACTAGGCTTAATTACACTTTTGATTCATTGAGTATTGCAATTATATCATTTTAGTTTGTCGTATTTTAATTGGGTTACTCAAGTACGATATTTATTTAAAATTATGTTATTTTTATTTTATTTTAAAATTAGTTGACAATATTTTAAAATATAGTATAAAATGAATATTAAAAAATATAATATGTAAAAAATATAATAATTAAAAATAAAAATATAATTAAAATAATCGATTTACGAGTAAAAATTTCAAGTTTC
>JAMLFT010000152.1:38857-53931 GCA_026544285.1 Pachyrhizus erosus | reverse complement strand
AAAATATTATATTTAAAATTAATTTTTAATATTTAGTTACAATTATTAAATCATTCAATTGATATTAAAAACATAAGAAAATATATAAAATGTATATTAAGAAAGTATTTAAATAAAAATATATGAGAAAAATGAAGAAAAAAAATAATTTTAAATATTTATATATATAAAAAGAAATGTTATATTATTTACTTTAACTTTTAAAATTTTAAATTATCTCAAACATCTCATGATAAACAAAGATATAATTTATATAAGGTCTGATCTTTGAACTTCGTTTTCACCATTATATAAAAAATAAATAACTTTACCACTTGTTTTTTTTTAAATAATAAATATAATTTTATCTGCTAAAGTAGATTTTTAAATAAAAAAGTTAAACCCATTAAATTATTAGACATACAATTATATAAAAATAGAAGTTGTAAAACTATTTTCTTTCACATAATAAGTATTATTAACTTTAAAAATTAATAATAATTAAACAATTTATTCATATATTAATTATAATTTATAACTCAAAACATGAGATACTTACTCTGTTGGCTCTTTCAATTCTCACTTTTTACATTTTTCTTCTCTTATTATATAAACATTGTTACATACAAACTATGACAATAAGAGTGAGTTTTTTAAGATTTCATAATGTTTAAATTAAATTACTTTTATTATAAATAAATCTTTATATTTAAATTTAAATGAAATATATTAATTTTTATTATTATTATGAGTATGTTATTATTTTAAAATTAATTTTAAATCTTATTCATTTTTAATTCTAATATTTTTTTGTTATTTTTAAAATTCATATTAAAATATTATTATTAACTATCTTTAAACTCAAATCAAATTGAATACTTTTCTTATATTAATTTATTTGAATTTATTAAAAATACCACAATAGAATAATTTTAATTTATACAATTAAATATTTATTTACCCACTGAGATTAAAATATAGTGGTTTTCTCTTAGTAAGCCTTGTGAGTTCTTATCCATCCATCCATTCATCCTGTATTAAGCCAACCCAACCCAACCCTTCTTTTTCCATTTCCAAGTGAACCTGTGGCTTCCATCTCTCAAAAGCTAAACCACCACTTGCCATGGCAGCAGCAGCATCAATGTGTATGAGCTTCAACGTGGCAACAGCATTCAAGGGTCTTTCCTTATCTTCTTCTTCATCCTCATCCTTCTTCGCTGGAAATTCTCTCCGCTCGGGTCCCACATCGGTGGTGTCGCTGCCCCGGCGCTGCCCGCTGACCATAGAGAACGCGCACAAGAAGGGAGCGGGCAGCACCAAGAACGGCCGCGACTCGCAGAGCAAGCGCCTCGGAGTCAAGATTTACGGCGACCAAGTCGCCAAGCCCGGTTCCATCATCGTTCGCCAGCGCGGAACTAAGGTCTTTTCCCTTTCACTTTTCCCAGGATTCCAAATCCACTCTTCTAAGGATCTCTCTAGATAAATTTATCTACAACAAGAAAATAAAGTACAATGACTTTAGTATATGTTAGTTTATAAAAATTCTCTTCTATAATTTAATTTTTTTTTTTTTAAGTCTTCATAAGTTAATTTTAATTTATAAATAAGTTTATTTCAATTTTTTAGGGTAAAAGGTTTTTAGATAAGACCCCAATTCACCTTAGGATCATGGTGAAAGTAAAATGAATTGAACTTCTCTGGGCTTGTGCACTTTGATAGAAGCTCTCTTATCTAATATCTATGAAACTTGAGATGCATTAGATAATTTTAACTTTAAAGAATGTATACATAAGTTTATTTAGAAATATTTTTAAGGTTAAAAAGTAAAATGAATTTGTTCATAAGTTAAAATTAACTTATATTTGAGTTAATTTATAAAATTTCTCTTATGAGTTTTTCTGATTTTTAATTTATGTATAATTTAATTTTAGTTTATAAATAAGTTTATTTTATTTTCTTTTTCTTGTTTTCTTCTCTTCTTTTCTTAGAAGTGTTTTTGAAAAAAAATTATCTAAACAGACCCTTGCCATATAAGTTCAATTCATTTTTACTTGTTTTTTTTTCCTCTCCTATGAGTATTTATGGAAAGGTTTATTCAGACAACAGCTTACTGGTCTGTCAATTAAGTTCGATTATTTGCTATATGAATTGCCCTGTTGTGTGTAAAATGTCAGCTTGTTTCAAGGTATATGATGAGATTATCGCAATTATTATGGCTAGGAATGAATGTCATTTTGAAAAGGATGAAAGTTAGATGCACTTAATTAGGTGTTTGTGGTGTTATTCTCTTCTCAGAATTGACATTTCACCTTAGTAACCTATTTAATCTTTAATGTAAACTTTTGTTTTTGTTGAGTTGAAATTCTGATTCTGGTTAGAGAACAAAATCAGAAGTACTTAAGAAAATACATTTGATTTTTTAGGTTACAAAGGTGAAGCTCCAATTTTGATTGGAGAACAAAATCAAAAGTACTCAAGAAACTGCATCTGAATTTTTTCCTTTTCAAAAGAACAAACTTATGTACCGATTTTGAGGTGCTTTCAGTGCACATGTGTGATCAAAATTGGAATTTTACCTAGGTAATATGAAGAATAAAGGTGGATGTTAGTTATAGATGTAAAATTCCAATTTTAATTGGAGGGTGATACTAATACCGAAAGAACTTAAGGTATTGTGCTTAGATTTTATTTGTGGTAGAAAGAAATAGGTGTGGCAGTCAGTTGTTGGGTGACAGATGAACAGTTTGAGTGGCCTTCTGTTTTAACTTTTCAAATGATGAAGGGAGCCTGATAGTTTGAGCATGGTGATGGGTTAAGGATTAGCTTTTCTTGTTTTTGTGATTTGCTTATTGTATATTTATTGAAATTGTCGAATAGAATATCACTGAATTAGTGCCTGGGAATAAAAAATTGACATGAATGTGCATTGGAAAGCACATCTGATAATCAATGTTTAGTGCACTATACATTGGCTAGAAAATGAATATAAAAGGAATAAAGAATGAATAGGGTCTTCTTACTAGCTACGTTGCGTTATGCAATCAACAATATTGCAGTAGTTTCTTTTGATAATTGCTTAATGTGGTAGAGCTATTCCATAACTTTTATAGCACACTGGAAGAACTTCCTTATGTCAATTTTCTATTGAGCGTTGTATCGCTATTGAGGAAGTAATGAGGATCTCGTAGGTGCAGTCTATAATCAATCTATTCAGTGGCAGAGCTTGAGAAATGAAAAGCAATAAGAAAAATGATCTTTTCTTAATTCTTAAACCTTCAGAAAAGTGGGCTAAAGGCCCCTAAAACATAACTATGCCCTATCTTATGCCTTTGACACAACAGTTTTTTATACTGTCTAATGTACAGTGCCATTCTCGCTGTTTTCTATATTCTGATTATTTTTCTCTGCATCCCTTGAAGTTTCATGCAGGAAAGAATGTGGGGCTTGGCAAAGACTATACCATCTTCTCCTTGATTGATGGAGTAGTAAAATTTGAGAAATATGGACCTGACAGAAAAAAGGTTGAATATTTTTCTTTCCTTTACAACAAGATATGTGCCCTATAATCCTAGAGATACAAATTAATGAGCTATGAAAATTTTGTTATTACAGGTGAGTGTATACCCTCGAGAAGTACAGCCTGAGAACCCCAACAGCTATAGAGCAAGGAAGAGAGAGTACTTCAGGATGAGGCGTGAACGCAAAAAAGCTAGACAAGAAGAAGCAATACTTAAATCCCAACTGGTGCTGGCTTCTGCTGATGAAACAGTAATCACTAATCCAATTTGCTGATTCCGATTTCTATCACCTCAATGTGTAAAATACCCTCGGTCCCAATTTTTTGCTTGTGTATCTGTAAAACCTTTGGCATTGTATCGAGTTTTATTGAAGTAACAATGTACCAAGATGAAGGAAGGAAAATTGAACCATTTGTGGCCAAAATCTATTCAATTATTGTGTCTCTAAACCAATTACGGAACAATCATTTACTTGACGTTTGTTTTATAATTTTTTGTTTCATGAAAAGAAGTCTTTTGCTTGGTAAGTTCACATATTCAAAACATTTAGTCATTACGTGCCATTTGAATAAAAGCATTGCCAGATAATTCTTCAGTATCAGAATTTGGTTGCATGTATTTCAATAACCAAAACTTGATAAAAATCAATCCAACCTAACACGTGCTTTAAATAAACTTGGACATGCATTTCCTGGCTACAACTTGATCCGAGTTGACCCATTTTAAGCCCTAGGTTGAAGGATGAAATGTTGGCTAATAAAGAATATGATAACGATAAATTTGGAATATTGCATGCATAAGCTTTCCCTTCAAAACAGTTAAAATCACACAAGGCTGGACAACACAACCATAAATTTGCATTAGTCAAGCTGAGAGAGTTGACCAGATTTAAAGAATAAGGCAGCTTGGTTCCTTGGTTGCACACTAAATTTAAAGTGTAATGTGATCTAACCTACTAAAATTTAAGGATAAATTAACAAGCCTACTTTTGAGATTGGACGAGTATTGCAATGTCTCAAACTAAGTAAATTAACAAACAATGAAATACCATTAATCATCTAAAAACTCGGAGTGAGTGATTTGCACTCGTGAAGCCTCCATCAACCATGAGATTCTCTCCACTTATATATCTGGCATCATCACTTGCAAGGAAAAGCACAGCATTAGCCACATCAAGAGTAGTTAATTCTAACCCCTGCAAGTTGGCCATTCTCCCAGTAAAATCACGAAAACCGGTCAAGGCATCATCAGTTCTCTCATCCTCAGGCAAATGTGCCAAAGCCAAACCTGTTGCAACACCATAAGGTGACACACAATTCACTCTTATACCATGTTTCCCCAATTCAGCTGCAACATTCTTCGTGAGCCCCAAAACAGCAAACTTGGATCCTGTGTATGCATGTGTTCCAATGCCACCTAAGGCACTTGCTACACTGCATAAAGAAACAATTGAGCCCTTCTTCTTTGGGATCATAATTCGAGCACCATGTTTCATCCCGTGGAACACTCCCTTCACATTTACACTAAACACCTTATCAAATTCTGATAAGTCTGCATTGCGGATATCAGGACAAGGCAATCCAGAAATTCCGGCATTGTTGACAATGATGTCAAGGGTGCCAAATTTACCCACAGTGAAGTCCACTGCATAGGAAATATCATCCTCTACTGTAACATCGCAATGGAGAAAAACAACATTTGCTTCATCACCAAGGGAGTCACACACTTGCTTTGCAAGGTTGTCTTGCACATCAGCTATACAAATTTTAGCACCATGTATGTGGAAGAGGTGCACAATGCTTTCACCAATTCCAGATGCCCCACCTGTAACCAATGCCACTTTGCCTAATAACCTGAAAGAAAGAAACAATAGAGAACAGGAGATAGGGTGTGAATCCCTCATAACACTGAAAAGTACTTAAAACAGTGTATGAAAAGAGGATACAGATACAGAATATTAAGAAACAAATATAGCATGAGTCACAGATTTCAATAACCAATAAGAAAACTGAGATGTGAATAGGAAAGCAGACAATATTTCTTGGATACTTCCACTTGTAAAAAAGATAGTGCTTTCACCACAAAATTGTGCTATATGTAACATTGAAATCACTGGACCATTTAAAACCTCAGATAATACCATTTATGGTAGTTGCCTAAATATACATTTCCAAACCATTATTAGAGTAGCATTGATCGGAAATGGATAACTCCATTGCCCAAATTAAAAATTGAAAATTATAAGGCAAGTACTAAAAAGACACATACCACTCATTTATTGGAACTTACTTAAATTTCTCATAAAAATGAACCTGGCATATAAGAATGAAAGATTGATCAATCTCTTTTTCGTTCCTATGTCGTCAACCATACAGATACTACTACATCATATGCAGAAAAGGTGCCAATTACAAGCATGACAGTTTTTATACTGTAGTGTATAGAGTGACAATGACATCTGACCCAACAATAAGTGAGACCTAAAACAAATTTTAAAGGAGACTTTATTTACTTTAAATAAAGAATCATAGGCTGGGTCTTTTAGACAACACATGTGACTGCTTTTGCTTTACAAAAACTAATAGTACATAGTTTTCTTTCCGTGGGTCTAAGGCTTAAGTTTTAGTTGGGTCACCCTTGGGCCGGCCTATCCAGATCCTACAGATGACAGTAACATTGTACCGTACAAGATTATTAGAAAATTAAAAACAAGGATACTATCAATTTGATTGACTATTCACTTTTGTTAACCTGCCATGATATATTCAGGCTTGGAGTTAGTGGAAGAATGGTAAAACACTTATATTAATAACTTAATATACTTTATCTATGGAAGATTATTAAATCAAGTTCACTTGTAAAAATTATGAGGCTGAAGTTGGCTTCTGAGTGTGTTTAGTAAAAATTATTTTGGAGACTAGATGTGTATAAATAGCAAGCTGCTTCACTATACTGAAAATGAGTTTGGAAGATTAGCCTTGACAAACCCAAACCAGATTTGACTTGAAGAATCCCCTGGGGCAGCTTGTAATATTCTACAAGAAATGTTTTAGCCTGAGTTGACCAAGAAATGTTAAAAAAATGTTAAATGCAATTTATATATTTATTTTTACAGGAATATGAAACTTCATTAGACTTGGCCAGACCAAAAGGTGTCTAATGAAAGTTTCATTTGGCCTTAAAATAAATTTCATTTAACATCACGATGCTTGTCTCTAAATTGAGGGGTTTGTCAAAGTCATCTGAAAAGCAGACAGAGCCTCCACATAGAAGCACGTGACAAATAATTTGAAGAGAGCTTTCAACTCTTCATAGTTGAAAAATCCTATTACGAAAGCTCAACATAAGCTTATTACTAACTGTTTACTTTTACCCTCATATGTTAGGTACTATCATTTTTCATCCTTATCAACCCTGCACCACATGGCCACATAAGCAAAGTTACCAGACATTAGTAAAAAAGTCCTCCAACGATATAAAACAATATCCAAACACAATTAGGTATGACTTTGAAGATTAGCTCAGAAACAGTAGATGTGAGCTTCAGAGGAGTCAAACATCTTAAGAAAATTGGGAGAACCAAGAATATACATGAAGACAAGCCTAAATCCATTTGAACCAAATCGGATTGATATTTGATATAGTTCTGATAGTTAAATAGCAGTGAAAAAAGAATAAATATCTGACAAAGAAAATCTCTCAAAAATTGGAAAAAATCCCAAACTCAATTAGGTGAATATTAGTAAGAGTAATAAAAGCATATCACTGAGAAAATAAGCCAAAAATAGGTGAAAACAATAATTAAATTTGTAAACAGACAGCAATAACCCTGAAGTCAACAATTTGAAAATTTGAAATAAAGCTTATTGCAACAAAAGAGTATGCTCCAACAATCAAACTTATTTCCAAGTCACTATGTGACACAAAATCTAATGGCATAGCAAAAAAAGAAGAAGAAAAAAAGAAACTACAAGTTGCACGAATTAGATCCAAAACTAGAAACAAATGTTGGTCATCACAGATCAGTTGAAGACTAAGCATACAAGCTTACAGCATGAGAAATTACATGTGCTTCAATAAATTAGAAACCAATAGCAGCACATGCAGAGCTGAAATGGGTGTCTGAGCTGACAGAAAGATTCTTTACCTTGGTATTGGATTGGAAGCCAGAACAGTATTGATCGTGGACATGGTTGTGTGTACTTTCTCTGTCTCTGGTCCTACACTTTCAAGCTAAGGAAACACACAAGATATTCATGAACACTACATTTTTTAGTTTAGTCGTGTAAATCTGGACCACTTTGATTATTTATTTTATAAAATGTTGAGTTTATTATACTTTAGTGCTTAAACTTTCTTGAATTTGTTGTTTTAGTCTTTAATTAAAATTTTAACTCAAAAATTTTGAATTAAAAAAATAATTATTAGAATGATTTAAATTATTATTGGAATGATTTTTAATATAATTATTATAAAAATTAATAATAATATAAAAAGGAGAGAGAATAAATGAGGGACGTGAAAAAAACAAATTATCAGTTGCTGTATAGCCAATACGTGAATATGTAAAAGTTGAAGTTGGACAGAATATAGATAATTTGTTATTTCTGATTTTAAAATTGGATTTGTATTTTTCTGTGATTGTAGTTAACTTTACAGGGTGACAGTGACGGATTTCAATTGCTTGTGAGGCGAAGGGTTGCAAAAGGTAAAATAGGTTGCGTTGATTGATGGAGAAATGGAAGAAAATAAGAAAATACAAGAGTGAAACAATGCCAAAAAAAAATAAAATTCTTTAATGCATTTTAAATATTTTAATCAATTAATTTCTGGCCAGAAAATAAAATATAATTAAATAATTAAAAAATTAATGTTACATTATTATATTTAATGACAGAAATTATGTGTGTGATAATTTTATTCATTTTTATAATAATTTTTTTAAATTATATTAATCATAATTTATTATTAAATAATAATATAAAATTATTTTATATTATTATGTATGATAATTAACATTAATATTTATTTTAAAAATATCATTTTTTAAGTTTGTTATTATTAATTGATTTAGTTTTATATTATAAACTCAAATTCCTATCTTCAATAATTATAGAAATTATTCTTCAAGAAAAGTGATTTTGAAATTTTTTTCTTAAATAAAAATATTTTTAGAAGTTTTTTTAAATATAAATATTTTAAAAAATTATCTTCACTTTGAGTGACATATTTTTATCACAATCTTATACAGTGAATATTTTATTTTTAAAACTTTTATTCTTTTAAAATATACTTTTTAATTTTAATTTTAAATTAAATTTGATTGAACTAATAGTCTTAAATTTTTTTAGACCATCAAAAACCACTCTTTCTTTATTTCATTCATATATTTAATTTTTTAATTTTTATCTCTTTTAATTTTTAATTTTAATTTTAAAAAATATCAATAATTAAAAATAATTTTATATTTTAATGTTCAAAACTATTTATTCATTACAAATTTTAGTTACAACATAATTCATATATTTAAAAATATTATTTATTATAAATTTTAATAGTCTCAAATTTAAAGCTTGAATATTCAATTACATTAACTATTCATAAGGACAATTTTATTATTAATAAAGCTTAAGCAAGATTGTCATCAACAAAGAATACTTATGGTTTTTTATCAAATAAATAAAATAAAAAATTTGAGTTTTTTTTTTTAAATTACAACAAGACTAAAGTTTTTTAATTTTTAAAATAGTGTTTTATTTGAATTAAGAAAAATTTAAAACACCAAAATCATACATAATTTAAAATAAAGGAATAAAACTATAATTAAGACTGTTGATCAAATTCATCAAACTTGAAAATGGCTTTTCCTTACTCGAATAGAGAGCCAACTTAATTATGCATGGAAAGATGCAATGCATATGAAAGAATGGTTTACCCATGACCTTCATACATATCAAATGCAACTTATATGTAAACAATAAATTTTGTTAGACAGGGTCATCTTTGGAACTTAAGAACATTTTATATATATGAAACGCAAACATAAAGAATTATGCTGTGTTTGGATTCACATTTGGCCATCCAAACGCTCGTTCACCCTTCATCTAATGCAAAACTCACATATTTAGCCTATCTGTTTTCTGTTCAGTTTAATGTAATTCTCATGAAAACGTCCGTTCAATTAAAAGCTCCATGATTTTGGTTTTCCTTGAAAACATTAATGAATGTTTTTAATTTCAACAACATTACCCTCTACTTACCAGCATTCAAGACACCATTAATCCCATATATATTTAGTGACTTTGATGAGAAAATAAAACCTATCTTTTTGTGGGATATGTATGATAAAAATTATTTCAAATTTTTGCGACATGTGCATAATATTAAAGTTGAATGAGATTGTAAATTTTTTTTGATGTTTCTTTTATAATAGAACAATGAATAGTGATAAGAGAAAAGACATTGTAAATACTTCTCTTGTAGATTATGACAAAAGTTAGTTCAAGAAGCATATTAAAAGATGTGGCACAACTCAACAATTGGAATGTGAGAAATCAATTGTTTTTGGAAAATGTAATTCAAGATCTAAAACTTAAAAGGGAAGGAAAAAAAATGGATAATAAAAGAGATGGATGGAGATGCTATAATTGAACAACAATTGATAATTTGATGAGGATTTGTCTCAAAGATTATGGATCTTTGATAAGCATCTAAAGTTATTTTTTCTCAACTAAGAGCATCTTTAATATATTGTTTTGGAAGCAACTTGACAGTTAAAGCAACAAAATTTTAAAGCAATTTTCGATATTGGGTGTTGCTTTGTGTGGCAACGTTACTTTCGTTAATAATAATAAAAAATATTAGTTATAACAGTAATTTTAATTTTTTTAATAATTTTTTTTACTGTTATACATGTTTATTTTTTTTCAACTATCAAAATTTTTGTATATAAATAGAAAACTTTTATTATTATTTTTTACACATCAAAACCTCTCAAATTTCTCTCATTCTCACTCTCAAAAAATTCTCAATTTCTTTGATTTATTTTCATTTAATGGATCTAAACCAAAATTCATTTAATATGAATCCATAATTTAAATGATGCCAAATTATCAATCTTTCACAAATTCAAATTTCTAAAATTCTCTTACATTGAATGAATAAAACTTAATATAACATGTGATACCATTTAATAAATGATTTTTTTATTATCTAAAATGAACTATGTTTGTGAAGACCATCCCAAGATCACAAGATAATAAAAGAAAATTATCTATTCAACATCAATAAACAATAAGAAAGAACTTGAAATGTGTATTTAGAGTGTTTCAATTTAGATTTATAATCATATAGAAGTGTTACTTATTAAATGTAAAACACACATTACTTATATTTTTATATTTGATTCAGGTGTTATATTAGACTCTTTTTTGATGGTTGGTTTGGATATGTTGATATGATGCAGATTTTTTTTTTTTTTTGGTTAAATATTATAAGTGGTTATGTTATGAAATGTTGATAACATCTTTTTGAGAAACATATATTCTGTTAAATCGCATGTGATGTGTTATTAGATGTTAATTGCTATTATTTTATTTTATGTTGTTGTTTATTAAATTTTTCTACAGTATGTAGAACGATTATTACATCTTGAAAACTACCTCACTTGTTTCCAATGATAAAACTTAACAAAAACTGGCTCTTAACTCTAAGAACTGTGTAAGACACTTTTGTTAGAGATGTCCTTAGAGGTGAAAAAAATCTACCACAAATTTGTTGACTGAAATAAATACTACAAAATTCTATATTTTGGGTAATAAAGACAATTAAAAACTAATTATAAATATATATTAACCATGTATTTAATTTGTTATTGTTGGTTTTGATATTTTTGTTCTATTTATGAAAAAAGACTCGTGCAGTGCACAAGTGGGTGACTAGTTATTAACAGTGGAAAATATTAGATAATGACAATTTAATTTTCTACACTAAATTTCAAAATAATAAAAACAAATGGTCATTGAACCAGACACACTAATTGAGCCATGGACCCATTTTTATTACCTTTATTAGTCTTTTAATTGAATGAAAAAGAAATTAAAAGAAAAAATTGATAGAAATTACACCAAACAGTTAATGTATATAATTTTTATAAATTTCGTCACATCCTTTCACTTCATTGGTTCTTATATAACATTTTCATAAAAAAAAGGCATATTTTTTTTTTATAGAAAAAAAGAGAAATAGTTAAGATAATGATAAGTTAATTCTTATATAATATATTCTCTTACAAAATATTTTATGATCAAGTTAAATTTTCTCGTTGTTGAAAATTACTTCTTTTAAATATATATTTTTTTTTCCTTTTCTGCTATTAATATATTGTGCTCCAATGGTAGTAGGAATCGCCACCCAAATTCAGGAAAGAAGAAAAAACAAAAATACATTTCTTTAGATAGCAGCCCAAAATCTATCTTATTATTTTATTATGACCGTCTTGTAATTAATTTAATTATCACACATTCTTTCACTTACAACTTATTATTTTAAGAGTTTAATAATAATACATTATAATATAAAATAATTTTATATCATTATTTAATTTATGTATAGGTGTTATTTCTTAACAATTTATCCAACAACGTCTTAATATTTAACATTTTCAAATTTTACTTTGATATTCACATAAATTCTTCCTTTATTTAAATTCAAAATATATTCATACACTAATTAGTATAGTTTATTTAGCTTAGTCAAATATCTTTACAATACAGTCACTTAAACTAGTAACCAATAATAATAGCAAAGTAACTAAACTAATTTATTTATTTAATGTTTAATATTTCCGAATAAAGAAATTAACAAAACCATGCATAGTTGTTTTGAATTTTGATTCGTTCTTTCTCCGAAGATACGCATGGCTTCTTCACGCACCAGACTCAGACACGTATCGTCTCTGATTCGATATTCCCTTTGCAGATCCCAATCCAAACCCTCAATTTCCACATTTGCATCCAGGCTCTCATCCTCCTCTAACCGTGCTCCGCCGCACGGTTATCTTCTCAACCGCGCCGCCGGACGGAAGGGTGCCATTGGGCACATGTGCCAGGTCGCCGGTGCCGTGGTCGATGTCAGATTCCACGGCGATTGGTTGCCTCCGGTGATGACGGAGCTCGAGGTTCTGGATCATTTCTCGAGGCTCGTCTTGAAGGCGGTGCAGCATTTGGGAGAGGGCGTTGTCCGAACCATTGCTGTGGATATCACCGAAGGAGTCGATAGAGGGTGGCGCGTTCTCAACACTGGCTCCCCTGTTACTGTAAATACTGAATTAATTACTTGTCACTTCTTGTTATTAGTTCAAAGTTGTTGCAATAGGACATGTTTGAATAAATTTCTTTAAAATTACTTACAGAAGAGAAAAAAAAAAAAAAAAAACTCTTTTATAAGTTAAAATTAACTTATTGAAAATCATCATTTACAAAAGTTATATGAGAATTTTTACAAATTAGTTTATTTATAGTCTTATTTTATAATTTATGAAGAAGTTCATTTTATTTTATTTTCTTAGTTTGTTTTACTAAAAAGGTTTTGGGAGAAGTTTATCCAAATACGTCATAGTTTGTATCCTAATGTATTTTAGAGGTAATTAAATTGGTGATAAGCAGGTGAATTGAATGCAGTTCATGGCATTTTTAATATTCTTCATAATACTTTCATTTGAGTATTTTACTAAGTTGTCAACTATGATTGTTTCATGTCATTAGAGTGAAAGCAAATGTGGTCTTCAAGAGCGTGTTACAACAACCAAGAAGCGTTCAATTACCTCTTTGCAAACTACCTATGTGCCTCCTGCTACCACTTTCGCTCGCTTGGATGCCACAACAGTGTCATCACGACAGGTTTGATTGTATTATTTAAAGTAGCTGATGCACTGATTTTTTTGATTGTGTCAGCCAAATATTTTGATTTTGATGTTTTCGAATAGATCTCTGAGTAGGGGTGCTGAAATTATAAAATAAGTTAACTATAACTGCATCTAACCAGTTTTATAATATCTGGTAACAATTATAAATTTTAACCATTTTATTGATTAAGTTAAAGTTTGGTTATTTAATTCTTTAACTGGTTGAAAATGGGTAAAGGTATATTTGATACCCGGTTATAACCTCTAAAACTTAATTTTTCCCCATTACCGCTACCCATGGAAATGTTATCAGTTGTCAGCTCTGTTTTAAGTGAATTTTCTATAATTGCTACCTTTCTTGTTATTCCACATCTAATTTTCTTAGATTTTCACTATTCCTGCATAGATGTCTTATATGAGTGCAGTTTTTATTTTATACCTCTTAGCATCATTGCATGTGTTGTTCAGCTGTTTTAATGTCTACTGATTTCATGTTGAACATCCAAATAACACAAAAACACGTGCTGTTAAATTATTAATCAATCATAAAATTGTACATGTGTCAACTTTATTGCATTTGGTAGTTGGCATTTACAATATTTACATCTTTATGTGCCTTAGATATGTTAATATAAATATTCTTTTTTACATTTGGACAATATATATAGTAATATTGTACAAGTCATATTTTGTTGGCTGTTCTGTCTTATACCCTTTTTTAATCATGGGAAATGGGAATCCAATGGCTGTTTAACTTTGGAGCTAGTCTCATCCGGTTCCACTGGAAAACCAAAACCGGTCTTTTACCATTTTAAAAATGAAAAGAAAAAAGATTGCGGATATTTACACCAAAGAAAGAGATGCTAAAACGGGATCACGGTGCTCGTAATTGCACATGTAAATACTATTTTTTTGGTTAAAACGGCCATTTTGGGGAGTTTTTGTTGTCGTCTGGGATTGTATTGAATGATAGTGTTCATTGGGTTACTTTCCATAGCAGTTATGATTTTGGGTACTTGTTGAAGCTTTTGACATGTCGAAATTTGCCTGATACACAAGTGTGGTACTTCAATTTGATCAACATGTACTTGCCCACTGTGTATGACATCAACCACTTGATGAAGTTTTGCATCAACCTCTATGGAGGGTTGAACAAGCTCGCCAAGTTGTTGGAGGTGGAGGGGTTAGGATTCATCATCAGGTTGGTTTGAGTAGTTTGCTCACTTGTACGTTTAGGAAATTGAAGGATAATTTCTTTCATGGCTCGTTGGAGAAGTATGTTGGTGTCTAGCGGGTGCAACTTTGATCAATGGTTGAAAACCCCTTGTTTACCCCTATAATATTGCATTGCTTAGGGTTTATTTCAGGGGATGATTTCATGATTTTGCTTTTCTATTTTAGGGTTTGAAATGTTAGATATCAAATATCAGAATATTTTTACACAGCTAAAATTTGAGTAGAGAAAATAGGAAATTGTCACAGAGTATTTTACGTGGAAACCCTCTTCTATTGAAAGAAAAAACCACGGGCAACGGTAAAAAAAAAATAATTTTACTAAGTGAAAGACATTACAACACCTCACATACAAGGAGAAAACTCACTCATTCGAAAAAAACTCACAGGAGAACACTCTATTTTTCTCCCTATGATTTCTCACTAATTTTCTCTCTCTC
>JAMLFT010000152.1:0-38847 GCA_026544285.1 Pachyrhizus erosus | reverse complement strand
CTCACTCATTCGAAAAAAACTCACAGGAGAACACTCTATTTTTCTCCCTATGATTTCTCACTAATTTTCTCTCTCTCTATGTCTTGGGTGTTCTGGTTCTTGGTTTTTTTTTTCTCACCACACTTTAACAGATGCAAGCATCTATTTTATAGGCAAATGTTTGCCTTCATTTCCGTGTGATGTACTGCCTTCCGCATTTTAAGGCATAAGAGAAGGCACTGAAGTTAAGAAAAAAAAGTTTTCTTCCTCCCATCCTGCATTAATTTGTGGCATGTTTGTGGTGGTGGGACCCACTCCAAAAAACAAATTTAAAAAAGTGGCTTTAGCTTTTGACAATCTCCCACTTAAAGTCACTTTTATGAGCTTTAAAAAAATTTCTCTACCTTGCCAGTACCATGCTGCCTACGTTTCTGATAAGCCATAGGAGGATCTGTACCATATAAACTTATTAGTGTTTATTGGCTTTGTCATAACATCTGCTAGGTTGTCTTTAGTGTGAATCTTTTGCATATCCACACTCCCTTCTTCTACTACTTCTCGAACAAAGTGATATTGAACTCCTATATGCTTTGTCCTAGAATGAAAGGCTGGATTCCTTGCAATGTGCAAGGCACTCTGACTGTCACAATACACAACTATCTTCTCTTGCTTATGCCCGAGTTCCTTCAATAACCTTTTAATCCATATTGCTTCCTTGCAAGCTTGTGTAGCTGCCATGTATTCAGCTTTTGTAGTAGACAAGGCTACAACAGTCTGTAACTTAGATACCCAGCTCACAGCTCCTCCTGCAAGTGTAAACACATAGCCTGTAGTAGATTTTCTTTTGTCAAGATCACCTGCAAAATCTGAATCAACATATCCCCTGACAATGAATTCTGATCCTCCAAAACATAATGCGGCATCTGAGGTTCCTTTAATATATCTCAGGATCCTCTTAACAATATTCCAATGCTCTCTACCAGGATCTGCCATAAATCGACTAATCACTCCCACTGCTTGCGCAATGTCTGGTCTTGTACATATCATGGCATACATAAGGCTTCCCACCGCTGATGCATACGGTACTCGAGACATTTCTATCCTCTCTGCTTCACTGCTAGGGCACATATCTGAGGATAACTTAAAATTAACAGGAAGAGGGGTAGAACTTGGCTTACTATCTTGCATGTTGAAGCGTCGCAAGATCTTCCTTAAGTAATTCTTTTGGGAAAGCCAAATCTTCCTATCTTTTCTGTCTCGGTGAATTTGCATCCCTAAAATCTTGTTTGCTGGTCCCAAGTCCTTCATATCAAACTCCCTAGCCAACTGTGCCTTCAATTCTTGGACTCGATCTTTGTTGAGGCCTACCACCAACATGTCATCCACATACAACAGCAAGATGATGAAATCATTCTCCTCAAACTTCTTGTAATACGTACAATGGTCTGAGCTCAGTCTGTTGTATCTGAGGCTAATAATGAAGGAATCAAATCTCTTGTACCAACACCTTGGCGCCTGCTTAAGACCGTACAGAGATTTGGTCAACCTACAAACCAAGTTTTCTTTTCCTTGTTCTTTAAAGCCTTCTGGTTGGAGCATATATATTTCTTCTTCAAGTTCTCCATGAAGAAAGGCAGTCTTTACATCCAACTGTTCAAGATGTAAATCAAATGCAGCACACATAGCCAATACTACTCTGATAGTGGTAAGTCTGACCACTGGAGAGAATATTTCATTAAAATCAATGCCTTCCTTTTGAGCATATCCTTTTACCACCAGTCTTGCACGATATCGTTCCACTTGATCATTGCCATCACGTTTGATCTTGTAGACCCATTTGTTTCCAATAGCTTTTCGACCTTTTGGAAGTTCAACAAGCTCCCATGTCTTGTTTCTATGTAAGGCTTCCATTTCTTCATGCATTGCTGTTATCCACAGAGAAGCATCAGAACTACTCACTGCCTCTTGAAAGGTTGATGGTTCTCCCTCTTCTGTTAAAAAACAGTATGCATCATGACTTGCCATAACATAATCTGAGTGTCATGATGGTGTTCTTGTCTGACGCATTGAGCGCCGAACTTCTGTTTCATTAGCCTCATCTGGTTCTTGCTCCTCGTGCTCTGGTTCTACTTCAGAGGAATCATTTTCTCCAGTCTCTCCATCTATTTGGACTGTAGTAGTCTCATTTGTAGTGCTATCATTTTTCTGTTCCTTTTGCAGTTCATTTTCTGCAAAGATTATATCTCTGCTGATGATAACCTTGCGGGCAGTGGGATCCCACAAGCGATACCCCTTGACACCATCAGCATATCCCAAAAATATGCATTTCCTGGATTTTGGATCCAATTTACTTCTTTCTTGGGAGTTGTACATCACGTACACATGACATCCAAACACATGTAAGGAAGAATACTCTGCCGGTTTTCCTTTCCACATTTCCATCGGAGTCTTTAAACCTATTGCAGTTGATGGCGATCGATTTATCACGTAACAGGCTGTCTTAACTGCTTCTGCCCAGAAAGACTTGGCTAATCCTGCAGTTTGCAACATAGCTCTTGTCCTTTCTAGGAGTGTTCTATTCATCCGCTCTGCTACACCATTCTGCTGAGGTGTATGAGCAACAGTGAATTGCCTTTTAATACCTTCTTGCTTGCAAAATGCTAGAAATTCACCATCTGTGTATTCTCCTCCATTGTCTGTCCTTAAGCACTTAATCTTTTTACCAGTTTCAAGCTCCAGCTGTGCTTTGAATACTTTGAAAACTGGAAATACATCTGACTTCTTCTTGATTGGGTACACCCATAGCCTCCTAGAATAATCATCAATGAATGATACAAAATACTTTGCTCCTCCTAGGGACTTTTCTGGCGACTCCCACACATCAGAATGAATCAAATCAAGTATGTGCTTGCTTCTAGCAGTTGATTTATCAAACTTCAATCTATGTTGCTTGCTTGTCACACAGTGCTCACAGAAAGGTAAACTTACAGATGTGAGCCCAGGCAAGAGTTTACGTTCTGCAAGGATTTTCAAGCCTCGTTCTGACATATGGCCTAGTCTGCGGTGCCACATTGTCGTTGAGTCCTCCTGACTGCATGATGCAACAGATGCATCTGCCTCTTGCAACGTATCTCCCATAAGCATGTATAGATTTGCAGAAACCTTCTCTGCTTTCATCACCACTAGTGCACCTTTTATCACCTTTAATATCCCACCTTCAATATGGGTCCTGCATCCAAGATCATCTAATTGTCCAATAGACAATAAATTCTTCTTCAAGCCCTTCACGTGTCGTACCCCTTGTATTGTGCGAAGAGTACCATCATACATTTTTATTTTGACAGTACCGACCCCAGCAATTTCCAAGGCGTGATCATTTCCCATGAACACAGATCCTGTCGAAATAGGTTCATAAGTGCAAAACCAATCTCGTCGTGGAGTCATGTGCCATGTTGCTCCTGAATCTACTATCCAGACATCACTGAGCTGTTGTCCACCTTTGGAACCAGTTGCTTCTCCGCAGTATAGGATTTCTCCATCATCAGAGGTACTGGCAATACATCCCTGAGATGTACTTGCTTCAGAAGACTTCTCAGCATTCTTCCTTTCCCAACAATCTTTCTTTAAATGCCCCTTTTTACCACAATGGTAGCACTTAAAGTTCTTCTTTCTTCTAGACTTTGATCTACTATGATTTTGACTCCCACTAGAGCCACGCTCCGTTGATCTACCTCTTGTTATCGTCAAAGCTTCTGCTTGTTTTGAGTTTTCTGATCGGTCTTCCTTATTTTTTCGCCTGGATTCTTCTTCAAGGATTGCACCGGCAACATCGTCAAAGGAGAGACGATCAACAACATTATTATTTGTTATGTTGATGACAAGTTGATCATACGAATCAGGTAGACTTTGAAGTAGAAGTTCTGCACGTTCATTTTCCACCATGTTGTAATCTGATGCAGCAAGTTGGGAAAATAACGTGTTCAGATTGTTGATGTGATCCGTTACCAAAGTGGATTCACTCATTCGGAGAGTATAAAGTCTCCTTTTCAAGAATATCCTGTTATGAAGAGACTTGACCTCATACAACTTGGTGAGAGTATCCCAAATTTCTTTTGCCGTTTTCTTTTCTGCAACGCTTGACAGGACTGAGTTTTCCATTGCTAAGTGCAAATTGGCAACAACACTATCATCCATCTCTTTCCACTTTTCTTCGGTAATTCCTCCAGGTTTACCTTCGATTGCAGCTAGACAATTATCTTTTCTCAAGATTGCCTTTATCTTCAATTTCCACAAAGAGAAATTTTTCCCGTTGAACTTCTCAATTTCAAATTTTGCTGACATATTTGAAATACCAAATAATACTCTGATTCGGCTTACACAATTTCACCGTGAATAGTACAATATACGTGAGTAGTATTGTATATATTATCGTAGACTAGAACAAATCCAGTATACGTTAACAATCACTACAAAAGTATACAACCACACGTGTGAATAGTAACCGTGGACAATACCGCAGCGTGAATAGTGACCAGCAACTAACAGCTCTGATACCACTGTTAGATATCAAATATCAGAGTATTTTCACACAGCTAAAATTTGAGTAGAGAAAATAGGAAATTGTCACAGAGTATTTTACGTGGAAACCCTCTTCTATTGATAAAAGAAAAACCACGGGCAACGGTAAAAAAAAAAAATAATTTTACTAAGTGAAAGACATTACAACACCTCACATACAAGGAGAAAGCTCACTCATTCGAAAAAAACTCACAGGAGAACACTCTATTTTTCTCCCTATGATTTCTCACTAATTTTCTCTCTCTCTATGTCTTGGGTGTTCTGGTTCTTGTTTTTTTTTTCTCACCACACTTTAACAGATGCAAGCATCTATTTTATAGGCAAATGTTTGCCTTCATTTCCGTGTGATGTACTGCCTTCCGCATTTTAAGGCATAAGAGAAGGCACTGAAGTTAAGAAAAAAAAGTTTTCTTCCTCCCATCCTGCATTAATTTGTGGCATGTTTGTGGTGGTGGGACCCACTCCAAAAAACAAATTTAAAAAAGTGGCTTTAGCTTTTGACATGAAATTGAAAACCCTATTCCAAAACAGTTATGCACCTTCGTGTCTTTGAAACATGACCATTAGTCTCTAGTACCATCTCCAACTTTTTCTGACATTTCCCAGCACCTTCCTGATGTTTCTAGACATGCTCTATTCTTTGGCACTATGACCCATGTTCTGTGCTGTAGTTTCTGTTCAATTCGCTTTCTCACTCCTTGTTGTCTCTGAGATTGGTCTGCTCTTTCATTTTGTTGCAGTAAATGTTTTCTCGTAACAACTTATGATTTCATCTTTGATCTTTTGTTTTCTATTGTTAGTATATGAATGTCTCTAATTATAGGCAAACTTTTAGCCTTGAGAGCACGCATATATATATATATATATATAGGAATCAAATTACATCGCTATAAATTACGCTAATTATTATACTATTTAATAATTTTTTATTAGAATATTTTTTTTTTCAGAATTTACTATTACATTAAAATTTTATCATATACAAAATTTTATATTGTTAGAATACAATTACATATTGTATTAGAATGTGTATTGTTCATGTAAAGTTAGGTAATTGTTTCTTTTAGTTAGAGTGTAACAATTGTATCTATCTTTTATGTTGTACATTTAAAAGGCTTAACTAACTCTTGCACCCTATGCAAAGGGGCTTTTAGGTATCTCCTATTCAACAATTCAATAATAACTTTTTCATTTCTCAAATCTCCCTTTTTTTTCTCTACTTCTAATATATATTAATCTAAAATTGTTTAATATTCTATTGATATACATCTAAATTAACATTATATATACTATTAAAATATATAAAAGTACGAACTCTTTAGCCACATACTTATAGTTCAATTTTAATAAATTTGGTAGAAACAATCAAGGTGTTGTCATAGTAGTCAATAACAGAACGACCACCCTCCAAAAATGTTATAGCAAGATAGCTGTAGCTCTATGTGTTTTTAGTGTACCAATTTTGAAATTTTTTTTATATATTATATATTATATTGCTTTCTAGATTTTTACATATATATAGTTTGTTTTGTATTATGTGACAACAACAATATTTGTATTTTTTAATAATATTTTAATTCTTTTTTACTTATTATATATATTTTATTATTTAAAAATTGTTATTACTATTATTATTTAATTTATTTATCATTTAATTATTTAATTTTTTTTACATATTATGCTTGATTTAGTTTAGGCTTAAATAATATTTTGATTCTTGTAAAATAGAGAATTTTTGATTTTTGTCCTTTTAAAGATTTTTGCTTTGATTTTAGTTGTTTAAAGATTATTTTTTTAGTTTTAATCACTGTTTTCAAATAATAGCATTAAACAATGACATAACATCAATACTGACCTTTCACTAATTTGTCACATCATAAAAAAGTTTGACAAAATAGTCACATGTAATTTTTTTGGTAAACTGTATTTTTAAATTCTCATATGTTCAAAATAGTTGATGACATTAAACTAGTTGATGAAATATGTAAAAATATAATTTATCAAAAAAAATTACCTATGACTGTTTTGTTAGATTATTTGATGATGTAACAAGTCAATGGACAGATAATGTCATTATCACGCCATTAGTAAATGCTATTACTTGAAAGTAGAGACTAAAACAAAAAAAATACTTTAAAGGACTAAAATAAAAAAAACACTATTTTACAGGGATTAAAAGGTTGTTTAGGCCTTTAGTTTATCATTATTATTATTATTATTATTTGGTTTATTATATTATATATAATGCTTTAAATAATTTTTGTATTTTTTAATATTATTATACTTTTATTATTATTATTATTATTCTTTAGTTGATTATATTATATGTTATGTTTTAATAAAAAACAAAAAAAAGCTATTGGACTAAACTTAGGCCTAAAAATTCAAAACAGACAATAGATAAAAATTAACCTAAAAGGATGAAACCCTTAAAAAGACTAACCTATTAGTTGTTGTAGCTAGTGTCGCCTTTATCTACCAAACAAACAAAATAACATAGATGGAAGCAAGGTTATCATACTTAAGAGTCTACATAGGCTCATGCAAGGTTTGTAAATTCAACTTGTAAACTCGTATTAGTCTATTTCATATTAAAAAATAATAAAATATCTAAAATTAACATAATAATTTACTGAAATTGATGGTATTGAATATCAAACACGAAAAAATAACAAATTTTAACAAATAAAATCACTAAAATTTAGTGAAATGTAGTACACGATTACATGAACAAAGATAGTGAAGAAGCCAACAATAAAAAAAATGAATTAACCACAAGCTCACAATAAATTGAAAAAAAGAAATTGTAGATAGGATGAATAGGTTACACTAAAACAGAACATTCACTGAAACAAAAACGGAGCCTTAACCAAAATAGAATCGCACCTTCACCAGAACAGATCGATTCGTGAGTGAAAGTGTGAGATTGCAACAAAAATGGATCGTGATTGAGAAAGAAAACCATAATTTGAGATTGAGAGAAAAAGGAAAGAAATGTATGTTTGGGGCCTTCATTTTTGAAACACGAGTTAAAGGGAACAAGGGCTTGCTTTATTGGTTTTAGGATCGAGACATATAATGGAACAAATAACTCGAAATGCAAAAACAAAAAAAAAGAAAAAAAAAAGAACACCAAAATGAATGCATCTTGGGTTATTTTTCTTTAACCAACAAACTTGCCGACTCGGTATTAAACTCACGAGTTAGCAAGAGTTTACCCAAAGTCTATCAAGTCTAAAAAAAAAAGTTAACTAATGAGTTAACTTGCAATGTGTAACTGGATTTATAAATTCAAAAGAGTTTAAGAGTTAATTTGAGAGTTTGATAACTATGGATGAAAGCGTGGGAGGTTGCAGAAGTTAGGCCCTCCTTGATGAGTGTCTTAGTAGTGGCAAGGGATCACTCTTCTTTGTCACCTTGCAATCGTGTGTGGTTGGCTTTTATGGGAATTGTATAATTATAATTCAACAATTAGATTAATCAAAATTATATTTTATGTAAAATTATTAGCAGTGTAATAGTTGAAGCAATACATAACATTGTATCTAAAATTTCAAAACAACGGTCATCCCACTATTTGTTATCCTATAGATAACTATGTTTATAATGCTCTTGTATTTTTCCCTTTGAATAAAATGTAAATTTGAGCACATACATACACGCACTAACCTGATTAGGGAAACACTTTGCAAATTAAGAGTTTTACATTTTTAGTAAGAATCTACTAAGGAGATTAGACATGAAGAATATTAAATGGTTTATTGCGTTTTTAGTCTCTTAGGTACTTGTGCAAATTTGGTCCTTGATTTTAATTGTGTCAGTTGGTTCCTTGAATTTTCTCCTATTTACAATTTAGTTCTTCTTGATCTTGATTCCATCCAATTTTTAAGTCATTTATTTGATCAAAGTGGAAATATATTTCTTTTGTTGTTTATTATTGTCATAAATAGTGTTATGAATAGTGGACGGTAGAACATGGTAGAGAGCCCAAATTCTGCCATAAACTCATGGTAGATGACGTGGCGGCATATGGCAAAAGCCATGACAGACAAATAAAAAATATATACATACATATAAAATACTAAAAAACAGTATATATAACAGTAAATATAACTAAAAACACTAAAGAGTTAAGAAATATAAATACTAAAATAGCTTGTAAATACTGACAAATACTTAAATAGTCATAAAATTAGCAATAATATTTAGAACTTCAAATCAAATATTAGGGTTCTTCTTCAATCCCTACATTATCAGTTTCATTGTTATCTAGTGGGGCATATCCTTCCTCCTTTTCTCCTTTAGATTCTTCAAAGTTAGCTAATTGTTAAGTTTCCTCAAACTTAGAGCTCTCAAATTTTGTTTCTTCTTTAACTTGAACCTCTTTGGCATTTCATATCCCTGTTGAGGTTGTAGTTGCACTTGAACCTTTCTTGGAAGCTTGGGCAACTCCAATAATAATACCAGTACTTGATGACTCCTTTCTTTTTTTACTTGTCTTTCTTCTTGTATAAATTTTGGCTCTCCAATTCCTGAAGTTTCATAAACAATTGTCCAATTAAGTGTGTAAGCAAAAACCAACTAATTCTCCTATCTTCATTATCATCATCCACTTGTCCCACTAACCACTCATTGCACTCATTAATACCATTGAGTGTAATAGGGTTAATTTCATTTTTAATATTATATCTTTGAACAACTTGTTGGTTATACTTAATGTAATCCAAATCCTGCAATTTTTTATGGTCTAACCTATTTCTCTTTTTTGAATGAATCTGCATTCAATAAGTATAAGATTGATTAGTTTTTTCCTACAACAAATTAATAATGAAATAAGATATAGACCACGATTATTACTTAATCAAAAACACTCCAATTGCATTCTCACCTTGATGCACTATATGTCAAACTCAACATCTTTACAGCTAGTTTATGCAAGTTTTGAGTTGCTTGGCCATACATTTTCCATAATTGAGCTACAAACCAAAGACTTTGACTTAAAATTTAAATATTTAAAACTTAAAATACTTAAAATAATAGGAGTTGTTTTCATAGTTTCTCATATGGAGCTGTGATTTTCCTATTTGATTTTGCAAACTTAGAATCGAAGAGACCACTAGCACTTTTATAAATTGCCAACTCATGTAGAATCTTCTGTTGCACATCTTTACTTGGCACCAACCTCTTGATACAAACATACAACCCATTAGTAACTTCTATAAATCATATTCAAAGTCTGGGTTGGCATAAAAGAACTCCAGATTCAAAAAGTGACTAACTGTATATAGTGGTTGATGAAGTTGACTATTCCACATATTATCAATGGTTTCAAACACTTCTTTGTACTTACTCTCATTGTTTCCAAAAGACTTCATGTTTGCTTCTTTGGGTTTCTCCATTGCTTCATAGATATAGTCCAAAGTTGGTCTTTTCTCACTATCAACAAGTTGAAAAACTTTCACAAGAGGAGTCATAATTTTGAGAGTAAAAACCACACGATTCCAAAAAGAAGACATAAGTACAACTTTAGTAGCTTCCCTCCCTTTAGCTTCCTTGGACAACTTGTTTTTGCTCCATTTATTAGAAGTAAACATTTTTTTCAAATTTCCTTTCTCTTGATGAAGTTTTTCTAATGATAGAAAGAAAGTAGCAAATCTTGTAGTCACATGTCTTACTAATTTCCTTTTGCTGGTGAAATGTCTCAGCAAACTCAAGATACTATTATGGCTATATATAAAGCCAACAAAATTAATTCCCGTTTGATTTCTCTTCTTTATTAAATGAAGTTTTCCAATATCTTCAAGTATAAGGTCTATGCAGTGGACTGCATATGGAGTCCAATAAAGATGTGATTTTTTCTCTTCCAACATCTTACTAGCTAACACATAATTGCTTCCATTTTATGTGAGAACTTGAACAACATTGTACCTCCAATTTCTTCAATAATGGAATCAAGTAACTCAAACAACTTTTCTCTTATCTTCACAAATTTAGAGCCATCAATGAACTTCACAAACATTGTCCCTACAAGAGAATTCACCAAAAAATTAATTAGGTATCATTGCTTCCTGTCAGTCCATGCAGCTGACATAACAAAACAACCATGTTTGCTCCATTGCTCCTTATGATCCTTCAACAACTCTTTAGTGTATTCCATCTCCTTGTTGAAGAGTGGCACTCTAATTTCATGGTAAGTAAAAGCTAGCAAATTTTGACCATAAGCACCAATGACATCAATCATATCTTGAAAGTTCTTTAGTTTAACAAGGTTGAATGGTAAGCCAACTTGATACAAAAAATGAGCAATATATTGATAAACATTTGCCTTCAATTTTTTGTCACAAAACTCCTGGATGTTAGCTTGCCTTTTTTACTCCTTTTGTTTCTTTGTTATTGCAGATGCGACATCTCTATATCCATGGACCCTTTTTTTAGTAATATTGCTTCTGCTTTTAACATTGTTAGTTGAGGTGAGAATTGAAACTTCATTTTAGTTGATAGATCATAGGCCACATTTGAAATTTCAGAATTATCTCCTTTCTCTTTCTACCTAAGATTTTCCCAAAGCTCTTCTTTGACTTCCTTTGGACATTTGCTGCAAGGTGCAACATTGTCCTTTTTCCCCATTAGGTGATATTTGACTCGGGTGATTCCTCCTTTTGTAATTTTTCCATAATAATTACAAACTATAGTATTGGTGTCTAAATCATTAAGGGGATGAGAATACTTCCAAATGGTGGTTGGAGGGTGGCTCGCCGTGGTTGGAGGGTGTTTGGATGTTGTTGACGATTGGTTTGTTTGCATGAAATGCAACAACTTTTGGTTTGCAAAGTGGAGTAGATGGGTTTGTGTTGAGCATATTAGGTTGAGGAGTGTACAAATAGATTTCGGGCTCGGGTCAGGTTCGGGTCCAGTCATAAACCCAACCCATTTTTTTTTTAAAATAGGGTTTGAAACCCCTTTTTTGTTGGGCTTGGATTGTGTCACATGATCCAAGTAAGTCATCTCTATTTCGACGAACATGCCATAGCCGTTCTAGACGCCATAACCGCAACCCAAAATGCGGCTGCCATGGCATGCCATGTGAAACCCACATCGCCACGACCATATAATGGCGGTCAGAAGGACTTCTGCCACCACAAGTTGCCACAGTGCTGCCATGGTTGCTATTTAACAACACTGGTCATAAAATTAATAATTTACCCACAAGTATCATTAACACAACAATTAAGTCAATACATTCAAAACACCTTTTTAAGTCATTGTAATTAAAATAATCTGAGTTTTTCTAATTCGTACATTGTATTTACTCATTGTCATGTTATGTCAGTTTGTCGTGAAGAAAAATGTTTTGCAACACTGAATTTTACTTGTAAATGATTCTTGTGTGATGCAGGTTATGAATAGTTTAATCTTTTCAAGGGGCCTGGCAGCATTGCATAGCAGTAAATACCTAATCCATCATCAAAGCAGCTCTATAATTGAGGTTAATTTTTGTGTTCTTCCTTGGTTACAACTCTTTTTATTTTGCCAGTTAGAATCCCCATGTTTTCTCATTGGTTATTTATGCTTCTACCCTTTCGAAATTATTTTGTTTTGTGTGATTTTGGTCTCAGTTCCCTATTGTGCCAATTGAGTTTCTTAAGTTTTCTTCTATTTACAATCAAGTCCATTCATTCATACCGCTTCCATCCAGTATTTAACAAAATTAACTGACGCGACAAACTGGCATAACATGATAATGAGTGAATACAATGTACCAACTAAAAAGCAAATTATTTGAATTACGAATTACAATGACCTAAAAAGGTGTTTTGAATGTATTGATTTAATTGTTGTGTTAATGAAACTTTGGATAAATTATTATTTTTATGACAAAATAAACATAAACAATTTAGATACAACGCTATATGTTGCATCAACTATTATACCGTCAATAACTTTATATAAAATGTGATATTGACCAATCATACTATTGAATTGTAACTGTACAACACCTTGATTGTTGATATCAAATTTTATTAAAATTGAACAGCTGTAAGTATATGATTAAAGATTTCTTACTTCTATACATTTTAATAGAAAAAAAAAAGTAATATAATGTAAATTTTGATGTATATCAATGGAATATTAAAAAATTTAGATTAATATATGTTAGAAGGTGAGAGAGGAGAGAATTAGGAAATGGGAAAGTTTTTATTATTGAATTCTCAATTATAGATACAAAAAAGCCCCTTTGTACAGAGTGCAAGAGTTGGTTAAGTCTAACCATTTGTACAATAGAAAAGACAGATACAACTGTCATACTAACTAACTGAAAGAGACACTTACCTAACTTTACATGAACAGTACACATTCTAATATAAAATGTAACTATCCTGTAATGATATAAATTTTTGTAGTTATGATATATATGATAAGATTTCAATCTAGTGGTAGATTTTGAGAAAAAATATCAAATAAAAAATTATTGAATAGTGTAATAGTTGGTATAATTTAGTGTCGTAATTTGATTCCTTTATATATGTGTGTATGTGTGCACGCTCAAATCTTTTTACCCAAAATTAGAGACATTCATATGCTGGCAATAGAGAACAAAGATCAACCATGAAATCATAGAGCTGTGTTAGAGAGAACACTTCAATGAAATGAAAAGGCACAACAGTTTCTGAGAGAGCAAAGAACAGTGAGAGAGTGAACTGAACAGAAACAGTAGCACAGAACATGGGACATAGTGCCAAAGAACAGAGCATGGTTGGAAACATCAGGAAGGTGCTGGAAAATATCAGAAATGGCTAGAGATGGTACTAGAGAGTAGAGGATAATGAGTAAACAAAATAAACCTTAAGCGATGCAGTATTGTAGGGGTAAACAAGAGGTTATCAAAGTTGCACCCGCTAATGCTGTGAAATCACACTATTTACAGTGCTATAATAGAGGTCATGATAGCCACAACATGAAAATACATCACAATGAAAATGGGTTGCAGCCTAGGGCTGCTAAGTGATAGCCGCATTATAGTGTGATTAACAACTAAGACTCTAAGGAATACATATTTCATTAACAACTTGAACCTTTTTGTTGTTGATTATTACTGATAGATTTAGGGCTATTTGTTTCCTATTTTTAAAACCATTAAAACTTGTTTGAGTAACAATATTTTTTAAAAACTGTTTTCAAAAGTAAAGTCTCATTTTTAGTTTTTAAATAAAAAAAACCAAAACATCTTTTAGTTGTTTTGGTTCTCTGTTTTAGGTTTTCTATTACTCGTTTGCTTCCCCATAAAAATGCACATAATCAAATATTTCATGTCAAATTCGATTAAAAATGCAGAGGCTACTAAGGGAAGCGTCAGTTTAGATATGGATCAATTTGTTTGGATGTGCATCCAAACATGCTATTATTTTTTTTGCCCACTTTCACTTCTTCCTCTACTCCTATTCTCTAAAAATTAGTTTTTGAAAAGTTTTATAAAATATTTTTTAAAAACTAAAAAGCAAAAACATGATCAAACACATCCATAACAAAGTAAAGGATTTCATTGAATACTCTAGTATGCATTTTTTAATTATTTGTCTATATCTAATTCTCCATTATGATACATGTACTGTTCTCAGGATGAACATGATCCATTTTCACTGGTTGCCGATGAACTGTCACTTCTTGGTAACAAGCTGCGAGCAATGGTAGCTGCTGAGGTATCAGATTGTTCTTCATTTACTTTCTAATGTATGCATCGAATCAACAGCTCAGTCTTGGGTCATTTGCTGTTTAGAAATCAATTCTAATACATGGTGAGAATTGGGTATTATGCCACAGGTTCCTAAGCTTACCTCAGCTGCAGAATACTTCTTCAAAATGGGGATGGAAGGAAAAAGATTTCGCCCTACAGTAAGTACATTCTCAATGCCATGCAGATGTTCTTGTATGCTTTTGTAGCAATGTTTGCATATCTTCTATGACCATTTACAGTTGACACATGCTTTAAGGGTGTGTTTGGGTAAATCACTTAATTAAGCGGTTATTGAATAAGTGCTAATCATATAAAAGTTTGTGTATGAGTTGTTTTTATAATTGAAGATAAAATAGGGTTAGACTGTTTTCATTTAAGTTGTAAGTTGTTTTCATATGTTATTGAGAGTTTATCGAAATAAGCTAAAAACAACTTATGGCCGGTTCATTAGCAATTCTCATAGGTTCTCTCAAGCAAACCCTTCCACAAGTGCTTATCTCATAACATGGGTCTAAGTAAGCTGTAAATAAATTCTTCCAAATGCACCCAAAGTGGACATATTGGAAAATAAAAGGCACCCTTAGTAGTTTGGGCTATGTAAGGGACTGGGATATTTTTAACAATAGCTACAACTACTATTCAAACTTATTTGCTACTTGTTCTGATATTTCTGGGATCAGAAGGCTTTCCTAGCATTCTTAATTCTTCACTCTAATTAACTCTGATAGGTTTGACTATTTCTCCATGTTTCTTTCCATGTGAATGTGTGTATTGTTATAAGGCAATAAAATGTATATTTTATTATTTTGTCTTTGTTTTCCTTCATTGTTCATTGTTAATCTTGTTTCTTTCTTTCACATACAGGATTCATGTTAATAAGTGGATGTTTCTGCAGGTTTTATTGTTAATGTCAACAGCATTAAATCTACCAATACACGAAACACCTCCTCCTATCGAGCTAGGAGGTACTTTGACAACTGATGTACTTTTAAGACAACAACGCATAGCTGAAATAACAGAGATGATTCATGTAAGTCCTTAGGAAATTTTCATTTATTAAATAATGTTTTCATGATGTTGCTGATAATATTAGCTTTAGAATACATGTAAATTAAATTTTATTGTATGGCCCTCAGTTAGGTGATATCTAATGTTTTACTTTGTTTCCTAATAGTACTGCCAATAACATTGCACAATAAAGTTCATAGATGAACGTGTGAAAAAAGATCGTTGCACTATTGCTTTAGATTTTGCTTATTTCTATCTTTCTTTCACTGCCTATTCTGCTCTGTCTATTAGTTTAATTTTGCTGATTCTTTTCAAGCAATGTTGAGAATAGCTAAAAGATATGCTGTTTTTTATAATGTTTTAAAATTTGGATTGGTAATTGAACCGGTGAAAGCACTAGTTCATGGTTTATTAGTTCAAGTGTGATTGAATCGTTATAAATTAAATAATAAAATAACAAAATTATAAGAAATTAAGATATAAAAAATTGTAAATTAATGTAAATGACTAAGATTATATGTAGAAATAATTGGCAAAATAATGTATCCCTACGTGTAATCCTTAAATATGAGTTTTTTTTTATCTTAAAAATGCTTTAGATTAAATAAAAAATAAAAAATGAAAACTTTGTAAAATACCAATTCAAATAAGTTTTTTGCACTAGTTTTCACCAGTTCTGTATTGGGTCATAACAAACTATGCAACAGAATTGGGAATCTAAGAATATTAAAAGAAATATAAAAATATAATGAAATGCAACTAATGAAAGGAAACTTCTAGTATGCAATGTGCTGGCAGAGATTATGCAAAAGTCCTTCATCCATATTGGTGCTCTCTTCTCACGCTGGGGTCTTGGTGAATTGGGCTTATCAATTATCTCAACATTTCTGCTTGGGCCATTAACACCATTTAGTCCATTTGGGTCAGACATAATATTGGACCTCGTATCAAAAGACTAAACAAATTTGTTTCAAATTTTAGCCCCTTTGTCTGTGTTTCCTTTTTCTGTTTGGCCAAATATCATGTGCCCCGTAGTTTTATTTTCCTTTTATTCGTTTAAAAAATATCATTTTTATAAATCCTTGTAGTCACTGTGTCTGACCCTTTCAGATTTTTGGAAAATGGTTTTATGACCAAATTTGTGTTTCCCTGCGAATCAGAGACTGATCTATAGATATGTTACACTTTTACCACTTCAGTTTAGTGATATCTTCCAATTTACATTTAAATGTATAAAATTTGTAGCTGGTCACTAAATGAGAATTGTGCTGGTGTAATCTTAAATTCACTGTTCCATTTGTTCTGTCAATTAAGATTATTATTATTATTTCCCAAATCAGTTTAGCATATGGGCAAAGTACCTGTTATAATGACTTGAGCAATCTTCCTCTCTTGAGCTAATTTTTGGTGTTGAGTTAGATCAAGTTTTTTATCAATTCCAATATTGTGATAGAGCCTATCTCAGTCCTTTTATTGGGTCACCTGTAAATGTTCAATACTGAAAGCTTAAATCTTCAAAATTATAGTCCTAGGCATGAGTTGTGTGTATTAATATCCTAATTGGGTGGTCATATGGTCAAAGTTCCTCTTTATTAAGTTGTAAGAATATTTTTTGTTATCACCATTACAAAATAATGTTCGCATAATGTTCTCACAGGTGGCAAGCCTTCTTCATGATGATGTATTGGATGATGCAGATACCAGACGTGGTATTGGTTCATTGAATTTTGTAATGGGCAATAAGGTATATTATAAAGTTGTGAATCCCTTTTCCTGCATATTACATTCCATTTGTTCATTATTTTTTTGGTTATATTTTCTACATACATACTGTCACATGGTGGGTGTAGCTTGCTTGAGTTTTTTACTTTGTTTATATGCAGTTGGCAGTATTGGCTGGAGATTTTTTGCTTTCACGGGCTTGTGTTGCTCTGGCCTCTTTGAAAAACACTGAGGTAAGGTAAATGGGTAGTATGCTGTGTATACACGTAAAATTGCAAAGATGTATCTAGCTTCCTTGATTGTACACAATATTATGTTTCTGTCATCTGTCTAAGGACTGCATCTCTGTAGGTTGTATGTTTATTGGTAAAAGTTTTAGAGCATCTTGTAACCGGGGAGACCATGCAGATGACTACAACATCTGATCAACAGTGTAGGTATGCATGAGTCCGTTTTTGTCATTTGTTTATGTGTTTTCTTTTCTAGGAAGTTAACTTTTGTTTTATACACTTTGTATCCTATCAATAATTAATGTTTTCTTAATAAAAATTCATTTATTTTCCTTTGCACAAACACGTAATTATTAAGAATGTGGAGATATATGTTATCTATGGTTAGATTGATTTCTCACAATTGTTTATATTTTCAGCATGGAATATTATATGCAAAAGACCTACTACAAGACTGCATCTTTAATATCAAATAGTTGCAAGGCAATAGCCATCCTTGCAGGGCAAACAGCAGAAGTTGAGATGCTTGCTTTTGAGTATGGAAGAAATCTGGTTTGTATATTCAATTAGTCATGGATTTACACTTTAAAGTTTAAGTATGATGTTTTCTATTGTAAACAGTGTGTTTATGGATTAATAGTTGAATGCTTTGCATAAGAGAATTAATTGAATCGAGTATTACTGTTACGGATGTATCCACCATTTCATCTGGATACATTTAGTTGACATCTATCTTCCTGTCTGTACATGTTATATATGTTTTTGTTTATGAATGTCTTGGAAATTTATTTCTCTCTCCTTTGTTTTGTAGGGTTTGGCATTTCAGTTAATAGATGATGTGCTTGATTTCACAGGCACATCAGCTTCCCTTGGAAAGGGTTCATTATCAGACATTAGACATGTAATTTCATAATTATTATTACTTAAAAGTTTATTCATTCCTGATTTTGATTTTGAGTTATGATTTAAAATGTTTTGATGAAAGCCTATGAAACACGAATCCTTAAAGGTGAAATTTGTAAAAATTGATATACTGCATGTGTAGAATCATAATCCCTCATTTTTTTTAATCTACTTTTGGTTTGTCCATGTTTACATGACGAATATATGATGTTTTATGGACATTGTCTATGGGTTGAATAAAATAACCACCTTTCTTGTAATTTATAATTTTGTAATTCAGTAATTAAAAATATGTATTAACCTACAAATTAGTTAAATTCTATTACAAATGAGAATCCCCCCAAAAAATTCTACCAAATGAGAGAAAATTGAAAAAATTAATAAAAGTGCAGTATAGTACTGCCAGTCCTACACTGATTAAATTTATTTAATCTTGATCCTGTTTTTGCCATCATCTAGAAATTTATTTTTACACTGATTGAATTTCTATGATAACAACCCTTTTTTGGGTTGGTGCCATTTGGAAGAAATTCTTTCCCTTTTTTGTTACTATTATTTCATGGTTTGCTTTCCCTTTTATTCTTCGTGGGATCTGTTGTGTTTTGTTTTATCTATTGTATGACTTGGTTTTGGTCCAAAAAATTATTGCAGGGAATTATTACAGCTCCAATATTGTTTGCGATGGAGGAGTTACCTCAATTGCGTGCAATTGTTGACGATGGCTTTGAAAACCCTGCGAATGTTGATGTTGTAAGTTAATTTTTGTTGCCTGACTGCATTTATTCTACACAATTAGTTCTTTTGACACTAAACAAAAGCAAGAACTACATTTAGATCTGTCTTTGGTGAATCTGTCATTTAAGAAGTTGCAGTTGGTTCTGGTACATTTCAATTGGAGATTTTAATTTGATAAGATCATTGATGGCCTCTCTGATGATGTGGTTCAAAATACAATCCCTGTAGTCTCCAACTTTTATCTTTCAGTAGGAGATAAAGTGGGGCTGATTTTTCCCTGCTTCTTTGAAAGTTCACCTTTCATAGTAGATTTGTATCTGTATTCCACATGAATGCTGCTCTTTATGTTTTAGATGCGTGTAATGACTAAACAAAATAGAATTCAGATATATTGCTTGAGCAGCTCAACTTCTGATTTGGCAATTAAGCTGTATAGCATGATTGGTTGCAGTTGATTTTATGTCTGTGCGCATAAGAGATTTTTATTTATTTCCTTTATATTTTGAAGTCATATGTAGTTTTAGTTGGTACTATAATCACTTCTAAGTTTAGGAATGCAAATACCAGGATCTTTCAATGGAACCTACACTACTACGATTGAATTAAACCTTTTTGATCTGTCCTTCAAATTAAACATGTAGTGCAAACAAACCACATCAGACTAGCTTATTACACAGATCACATATTTTTGTATTTGTAATTTTGCTTGTGTAGGCTCTGGAGTATCTAGGAAAGAGCAGAGGTATACAGAGGACCAGGGAGCTGGCAGTGGAGCATGCTAACCTTGCAGCAGCAGCAATTGATTCCTTACCCGAGAGTGATAACGAGGAAGTAAGAAAATCAAGGAAAGCCCTAATAGATCTAACTCACATAGTCATTACACGAACAAAATAAAATGAAGGCTCTCCCCTCCCTATTATTTTTGGATAGCTAAAGAAAAGGATCATGGTAAAATCAAGACTAACAATTGTTTTGTTGCCATCAATTTTTCTTTAATTGTCCCCCTAAGCCGAAAGTGTGGGGGAAATAAGTTAATTCTTGATTAGTGTTATTCGTTTTTCTCAATTATTTATTCAGATTCAATCTCTTTCCCTCTGTGTGTATAATAATGACCTTGAATAAGTTCTACTCGTGCATCATACTCTCTTCTGACAGTTAAAATTTATTAAAAATTATAAAATTTAATGAATTTTACATCTCTTTTTATGTCTAATCCTTTTATTGACTAACATTTTAGAAGATTTTACAAAACTCCTATTGCTTAGTTTTCGACTTTTCAGAAAAATATTACTTGATGAATTAATAGTTGTTCCTGTTTCCTTTTTTTTTTTTTTTTGGTACCTTTAGTATTTCCTATACTTGTCATGTTATTTGGATTATTTACCAGCGGTATTCAAGTTCTAATTGTTGCTTGCAGCTTATATAGGCATATAAGAATAAATAGTAATATATCTCTAACTTACAGTAATATTTTTATAAATCTATATATATATAAAATCATTAGGATTGTCCATAATTGATCTAATCCAATTGAAATAAAAAAATTGATTTAAAAAATCAAAATTGAATGGACAAAATAAAAAAAAAAAATTTTTTTTATTGAGTTGGATCAGGTTTTAGATTTGATTTCGAAATCTAATCCAATTTGAAGTTATATATAAGTAGCTATTTTTAAATTTATGATACTGCTCATATTTACATTTTCTTAAATATTTATAAAATTATCACATAATTTATATTTATAAAATTATTTATTGGAGATAATTTTTTAGTAACAATTTAATCTCTCGACATGGTATAAGAGTTTTTACTCTTTTTTTTTATTCTGTCATTCAATCAAGGAGTGTCTTGTATGTTAAAATTGTTCGTATGTATAATAATTACTTTAAAATCTATATTTATGATAATTTTTAATTAAATTGTGTAAAAACTTTTAGGGTTGATAATGTACGAAAGTTAAATATTCTAATACTATTAAATATTCTTGAGTGTTCATTTAAAAACTTAAAAGTTTAAGGTTTTAATCAAGTTAATTCTTGACATGGTATGAAATCCTTGTTACTTACTTTTTTTTTTTTATATAAATAAAAGAAGTTTTTTTTAGATGAACTTATATATCTTTTGATCAATAGTTAAAGATTAATTTATTGAAATAAAAAATCTCATTCAAGAGATTGACATGTTTTAACATATATTTTTTTGATAAACATAAATAAAGAATTAAACTAATGACTGCATATTTAAAAAACAAAAATATTTATCGTCTATGTCATCTCATGTTAATATAAAGTGAGTAAATTTTTCTTTTCGTCTCTCTTGTATCTCATTTCAAAATTAAGAAATGAGGAAACCTTAGAATTGATGTCATTGAGATATGTTATTGTGATCAACCATTCTTTTATGGACATCTGTACGGATATCATTAATTTTAAACAAACAAAGGATCTTCTTCAATAGTGATTTGACCTTGTTGGAGCTACTCTCACTTTCACCTTCTCGTATTTTGCGTTTCCTAGATGCAGTAACAACGATACAACCATCATTAGAACATGTGGAAGCTGAAATAATAAATTCCATTAAGTATCTATATTTTGTGTAATTACAATTAATTCCTGAATGAATGGTGTGTTTTTATATATACACACAAACTACACCAAAAAAAAAAAAATCCATTAACACATTAACAAAATATATATACACAGATTATAATATCAAGACTAACGAAGAAATTAAAAAAAAAAATAGACTAATGAAAGTGAAGAATAATACAGGGTAATAATGAAATTAAAGGAAAGAGATAAATGAAATTGAGGAATAACCCACAGAGGACAATGAGGTGTGAGGGGAAAAAGAGAGAGGAGATAAAAAGTGAGAATATTTAAGTAAATTTAATAATAAAAGATAAATAAAGGAAATATGTTTAATAATTATAAATGATATATTTAACCATTACTAGTTACTAAGTGTAATTCAATAGCAATATAAGAAGAGAGGAGTGGGAGGAGGTGGGTTAGGCTAGGACTAAGTTGAATTTGGGACCCTTGGAAGTGTTTATGCCTCTCAAAGTTCCTAAGGAGAGTTTCTCTTATAGTTTTCTTCCTCGTTTATACTTAAGTAGTGTTATATCTTAGGATTTGGTCCTTAGTTTCACACCTGGAAATGTAAATAATACCGATACAAATACTTTCAGTCCTTATTTATTTTTGTCCTTGCTTGATACCTATCAAACCCAATTGCTAGGGCTAGAAAAGACGAAAAAAAAACTATAGACAAAATCATTAAGAAGGATGCAGAGGTCAATAGTTTGTCTATATATATATATATATATATGATTTATACTCCTTTTCTTATACATATTTTCTTTTTTAATATGTTTATTAACATTATTATTTTATAAATATGTATAAAATAATTAAAATAATATTTTGAAAACAAAGTTATTTTATAATTAATTTAAATAATTTTCCATTAAATTTAAAGTTGTCTTTTGTTATTAAATATATTAATAATGATATATATTGAAAAGAAAGAAACACACTACAAAAAAGATTAAATAGTGTGTGTAATTTTAAAAGCCTTTTGAAAACTTTTTGAAGAACTTTAGATGAAAATGATTCACAAACAGCTTCGTCTAAAATACACAAGAATTAAAAATAAAAAAGAAACTAAGGACACGAGTTTTTATATTGATATATTCAATTTGAATTATGTCTAATTCTCCTTTAATCTAAGAAGGATTCTATTAACCAAAATTAGGTTACAAAATAAATATTTTCAATGTCACTTCTAACGACTCAAGTATTCTTTATGTTACTTTTGATTATAACACAATCTCTTCTAATTGTAAAACTTGTGTATTTTTTAATATAAAGTCATTTTTGACTTTCACAAACTATACATGTTTGAAGATTCAAATATAAACTCATAATGTGAGAATATAAAAGTTAAACACAAAATACAACAATTTTGCAAAACAAATGATTGGCTAATGTAGCTCAAGAAAATTCTCCTCAGACTTTTTGTATCAAAGAGATGATTATCTATTATGTACGCACATGCATGCTTAGTTGTTTCTTATATTCTCTTTTGGACTTTACATAGGTTTTAGAAAATATTTCAGTTATAAGATAAAGCCCTTGTGAACTTTTACATTCTAAATATTCATTAAATGCATGATAATTTTAGTCACATTTTTTTTTCTTGATGTGACAACTTTTGTAGAAGAAAGAGTAAAGTAGATGTCATTTATTTCCTACAAAACGATGAGATATATTTGAGACAAGTCTTGCCTTTTTTCACATCTCTTCTTTAGTTTTTTCTTTTATCATATTTTTGACTCAAAGTTGACTTTTGATGAGAGGTTGTACTTATCCTTCAAATAACTTTGCATTTCATTTAATGCTTCAAATTCAAAACATTAAAGTATTTGAAAAATAAAGGGAATAACATATGCAAACAAAAATATAAAAGCAATTAAACACTTAGTATAAAAAACGTGAAAGCAATAGCTTGTAACTTTAATTCATTAGATGAAAAACTTAAGTAAATATATAAATTAGAGTAAAAGTTTTTCATTATGCATTAGATGAAAATAACAACATATTAGAGCTTTAGATGAATCTTTATGTAACATCTTAAAAGTATAATTCTTTTTAATGATTTATTATGCTAATTATGCGATTTTATGATAGAAATTAGAATTTAAATTTAATAATTAAATTATATGTGTTTTGGTGATGTGTGTTTAATTAAAAGAATTATTAATGATAAAATTTATTTTGTAGGTAGAAAATTGATTAATTAAAATAGTAAAATATAAAATAGTTGATAAGAGATTAATTAATTAAATTATTAAATAGAAGAGATATGTAATTAAAATAGAAACATAGAATAAATTATTTGATGGAATTAAGCAAAAATAGTACAAATTTTACTGATGAATTCGACATGAAAACTTAGGTATACCTAGATCTAACTTAATTGGGACTCATATGGGTCTTTGGATTCATCTATAACTTTTTTAGATTTTTCTGAGGTTATTTTCTATTTTTAAGTTAATTTTATTTTAAAGATGTTCAATTTATCTAAGATCTTAGAAAAATTATAGAAAACTATTTTGATGAAATTTTTGAAAAATTGAACTTATGCTAATAATCCTTAGGCATGAGATGTTCTATGAATTTTTTTTTGTATTTAATTATGAACTTTTTCTATTTTTTAACATTGGTCTTGATAAATTACTAGAAATCTATCTTAGAGATAAAATAAATGTTAAGAAATAGTTTTAGTGAATATTATGACTTGAGAAATTAACCCTATAGAGATGAGTAAGGATTTTTATTATAAAGAGAGAATTGTGTGATTTTCAATTTGATAAAATTATCTTTGTGAAACTGTAGTTTAATTACTATTTACTATATTCTTTCTATATAATAAAAAAAGAAAATATATAATTTATTATAATATATCTAAGTACGTTGCATTTTAATTATATAGCACTTTAGATGGATTTTATAAAGTATAAGACAAATATCCAAATATGTGTGTTGGACACAAATTCAATTAACAAATAGTTTTTTTGTATCTAAGAGTAGAACAATATACCTTTATAAGTATTGAACACATACAACTTGCATAAGTTTATCAAAATTTATTAGTCCATCAAAGTCTAACATCCTTGTTGACATCTTCTATGTATGTAGTTCTAACATATATTATATGATTTTAATTTTTATATAATACTGAAATGATAAACTCAATTATAATTGTATGAATATTTATATCATACACGATTAATATAAAATATAGTGTATAATAATTTTTACCATATTATACAAAATAAATAATATTATCAAAATAAGACCATTAAGTATGTGCATTGCTAAAAAATTGAAAATAAAATTATTAAGCCTTGCAAAAATATGTATACTATGAATTTTTTATTTTAAATATATAGTTTTACTACATATTAAAATGTTATTATAATTCTCAATTTAAATATTATTTTATGTCATATAACATCTATGTGAAATAATTTATTTTATTATATGCATTGTATGAGTATTTTTTATGTTCTATGCATGTACCTATTGTACTCAAATACTTGAAAAACTAAAAATAATAATTTGTTTTTAAATAATATTTTTAACTAATATTTGATTTCAATAATTTTTTTTATTTTAATTTTCTATACTTAAATTTTTTAAAATATTTTATAAACCAAATATTATGAAAATAAAAAATTATATTTGTTTTAAATATCATTTTAAATAATTAAATTATTTTATCATTTCATATTTCAAAATTATAATAATATTTAATTTTAAATATAATATATTTAATCATGTTAACGTCTAGAAATATCGAAATGAGTTATAATTTATGAGTCAATTAAGCCTAACATGGGTTTGAGTCTAGTTAGACTAGAAAAATTTTGCTCGTTTTAATTATTCTTAAAATATAACTGCTACTTAGAATCCAATCTACTGGATTGGATCCATGGTGAGTCAAGTTGACTAGCAAGTCAGAGACTTATTAGTAAAAAAATCACTTCTCTCACTCACTCATAACCTACTTCTTTTATTTCAATGTAATTTTTCCTTGTCTAAAAAAAATATTATTTCAATAAAATTGTTTTTATTAAAAGAAAATTTTTGTAAATAAAAATTAATGAAACATTAAAAAAATGGTTGTTTTGTTTTATCTCAAGTGAACTAAATCATTTAACCCACCAACTTATGATGGGTCAAATTGGACTAGTTTTTATAGGTTCACTAAAAAGTGAATTTATGTGGGTTGACTCAACTTTTGAATAACTCGCAGGTTAGATGAGTCGAATAGACCCATTTTAGCAATTAATAACATCATCAGAAATGCTTAATGAAAAATTGATTGAAATGTTTGAACAAAAATATCACTATTTCAAATATTTATTATCACTAATATAATTTTTTTTTAATTTTTTAATATTGCATGATTATGTAAAAAATATAATTTTTTTAAAGATTAAAATAATAACTAATTTATTTTAAGTATTATTTGTTTTTAATAATGTGCATCTAATCTAAATAGTATTTATATTTTAAATTACTTAAAATATTATTTGTAAACTTTAAATATTATAAATTTTTAAGATTTATTTTTATTTACAATAGAAATAGAAAATAATTTAATTATTTTATCATTTCACATTTTAAAATTATAAAAAAATTAAATTTAACAGAATTTTAAATTCTTTTAAACACAAATTTCAAATATAATTTTACAAATATTTTAAATAAAATAAGAAATATATGCGAATTTATAATTAAACGTATGTCACATACCTAACACAGATTAAATGTTATTGAAGAATATGAGGACACTATATTTGGAATATTTGATGAATATGCTCTTCCACGTCAAATTAGTTAAATCATACAAGATAATAAACATATCCTTCACTTCAAAACATACCCTTTTAGGGTTGCATGAAGTTAAATTTCACATTAATCTAAGTTGAAGTATATTGTGATCTTAATATATTAAAATTATTTAAATATATTTTAGTATTTCAAATTTAAAGATCTTTTTTTTCAGGACCGTGTTTAGAAAATTTGGGGCCTCAGACAATTTTATATTTAAATTTTACTTCAATATCATTTATCAATTTTTATTTCATTTTTTTTTATATTTTTTTAACTATAAATTTCTTAATTAAAGTTTGATAATCGTATAATTTCAACATCTTACTATTGGATAGTTCATTGAATTATTATTTTGCAATATAGTTGATCTCAAATTGAATAAAATAACCAATTTTGGAAAAACTTTTCTTTATCGTGACAAAAATGACAAGTATTAATAATAATTCTATAAATATTAAATGCACGAAAAAAGAATCATTTTTAATATAGTTTAGTATTTCTAATAGAACATTAATTTATTTTGTTAATATTTTTTTCAATACCTTCAATTTAAGAAGAAAAAAAAACCGAAGAAGAAAGAAGTAAAAACTACTAATATTTGATTTAATGCTCATTAAAACTTAAATATGTTTCAAGATTAGTGAAATATTTTTAATTGGTTCTTTTTTAAAATTGTCAACTATTAAAATTCAAATCAAAATGTCCACAGTAATCTCATATTTTAAAATGTTTAAAAAGCTGTGAATAAAAGAAAATAAATTGATTTGATATTATATAAAATAATCAAATATAAAAGAATTAATTTTTTATAAGAACAAAAAAAGTTAATTTTTATCTGGATGTGTCATCTCATCACTTTCATTTTTATCAAAAATGCTTTTTTAGAATATAATATTTTTATAAAGTTTAATCTATGTTTATTTTTATGTGTTTTTTTTTTCGTTTGAATTCAAACAAATGCAAATTAATTTTCCAAAACAAATAATCTATGGATATGTATATTCTTAAATTGAATAATCTTAGTAACAGAGTAACTACAAATAATATAATTTATAAATTTATCATATAAATTTTTAAATATGCAAAAAATTAAGTGTGTGGAAGAGGCCTAAGGAAAATACCTTATTTGTCTTACGGAAAACACTGCTCTAATCTTTTTTAGATCCTGTATTAAAAAGTACATTAGTTTAGTTTTGGAATTCATGAAATGTGTTTTTTTAGTCCTTCTTGTAGTTAAAAAATCATTATAAATTATACATCAAAACCGCAAAAAATCAATTTAAGATAACTAAAAAAAAGATAGATCTCAAATTTAAGAAACCAAAAAAGTATTTTGAAGTCTACTCAAATTTAAGGATAAACAAGCATACTTTGGAAGAGAAACTTGAAATTATTTATGTGTCTACTGAAAATCCTTGTAGTGGACTTCAGGATTGCAATGTCTCAAACTGTAAATTAACAAACAATCAAATTCCATTAATCATCTAAAAACATGGAGTGAGTGATTTACACTCGTGAAGCCACCATCAACCATGAGATTCTCTCCACTTATATACCTGGCATCATCACTTGCCAGGAAGAGCACAGCATTAGCCACATCATGAGTAGTTAACTCTACCCCTTGCAAGTTGGCCATTTTCCCTGTAAAATCTAGAAAACTGGCCAATGCATCCTCAGTCCTCTCATCCTCAGGCAAATGGGCCAAAGCCAAACCTGTTGCAACACCATAAGGTGACACACAGTTCACTCTTATACCATGCTTCCCCAATTCAGCTGCAACACTCTTTGTAAGCCCCACAACAGCATGTTTGGATCCTGTGTATGCATGTATTCCTATGCCACCTAATGCACTAGCTACACTGCTTAAAGAAACAATTGAGCCCTTCTTCTTTGGGATCATAATTCGAGCGGCGTGTTTCATCCCGTGAAATACTCCCTTGGCATTTATATTAAACACCTTATCGAATTCTGACAAGTCTGCATTGCGGATATCAGGACAAGGCGATCCAGAAATTCCAGCATTGTTGACTATGATGTCAAGGGTGCCAAATTTACCCACAGTGAAGTCCACTGCATGAGAAACATCATCCTCTACTGTGACATCACAATGGAGAAAAACAACACTTGCTTCATCACCAAGGGACTCACAGACCTGCTTTCCAAGGTTGTCTTGCACATCAGCTATGCATATTTTGGCACCATGGATATGGAAGAGGCGCACAATGCTTTCGCCAATTCCAGATGCCCCACCTGTAACCAATGCCACTTTGCCTAATAACCTGTGAGAATAAGACAATGGAGAACTTGGAAGTCACATAATTGGAACTTGGGAGCACAGGTGGGGAAGGGTGAGAAAAATAAAACACTGAGAAGTACTTGAAACAGTTGTATGAACAGAGGTACTAGTGCCTGAAAAAATTGCGCTAAATGTAACTTCGAAAATTGAAATCACTGAACCATTTGGAATCTCAGCTATTACCTTTAATGGTAGCTGCTGAAATACAATTCTAAAGCATTATTAGAGTAACAATGCTCGGAAATGAATAACTCCATTGCCCAAATTAAAAAATTGTAAATTATAGAGCAAGTAATAAAATGATGCATACAACTCATTTATAATGGAACTAGCTTAAATTTCCCATGAGAATTAACTTGACATAAAAGAATTGAAGATTGATTAATCTCTTTTTGCTTCCAAATTCCAATATCATTGATGATTCAAAATACTGCATCATGTGCAGAAAAGGCAGAAACTGTTCCAATCACATGCATGACAGTTTTTATACCATGGTGTTTAGTGCCAATGACATCTAGATCCTAAAGATGGCAGGTAACATTGTACCATCTAGGATTATAAGAAAAATATAAACAAAGACACCATCAATTTATTTTACTATTCACTTTTGTTAACCTGTCACGATATACTCAGGCTCAGAATTAGAGGAAGAACGATAAAACAGACACATTAATAATTGAATATACTATATCTTTGGAAGGTTATTGAATTTAATCTAGTTGTGTTTAGTCAAAATTGTGTTGGAGACTAGCCGTGTGTAAATAGTGAGCTGACTCACTATACTGAAAATGAGTTTGCAAGATTAGCGTTGACAAGAAAAATCAGATTTGACTTGTGGAATCCCCTGAGCCAATTTGTAATACTTTACAAGGAATGTTTAGCCTGAGTTGACCAAAAAAATGTTAAATGCAATTTCATTTGTTTCTACAGGAAAATGGAACTTATTAGACTAGACCAAACCAAAAAATTGTTTACCGAAAGTTTCATTTTACTGTAAAATAAATTAATAAATGGATTTAACATCATAATGAGGGGTTTGTCTTAGTTATGTGAAAAATAGAGGATGGAACTAAATCATGGTTAATTAGTTATGAATATTTAGCCAATCCACATAAAAGCACATAACAACTAATTTGAAGTGAGCTGCCAACTCTTCTTGGTTGAAAAATGCATCACAAAAATCTTCTTCATTCTTACCATCCTATTATGAAAGTTTAACATAAATATCACTATCTATTTACTTTTACCCTCGTATGTTTGTTACTATCATTTTCTATCCTTATTAACCCTGCAGAACATGACCACAAAAGCAAAGTCACCAGAAATTAGTAAAAAAATCCTGCAATAATTTTAAACATAATCCATACTCAAATAGGCATGAGCTTGAAGATTCGCTCAGAAATAGTAGATATGGGCATCAGAGGAGTCAAGCTCTTTTACAAAACTGGGAGAACCAAGAGCATACATTGAACAAGCCTAAATCCATTTGAATCAAATACGGTTCGAAATTTGATAGAGATCTGAGAGTTAACATGCAGAGAAGAAAGAGTAAATATCTAACAAAGGAAATCTCTCAAAGATTGGAAAAAATCTGAAATCAATTAGGTGAATAATAGTAAAAGTAATGAAAGCAGATAAATGCAAAAAATAAGCCAAATAGGTGAAAACAAGATCAATACATTTGTCATGGTTTTATATTGTGGTCTACAACCACAGTTGTAGCAACAACATAAAGGTTTTTCAACTCACTACAACCACATCATAACCGCAATGTAAAGGATTGTGACAAAACCGCGACTGGCAACATAGAACCGTGCAATCCGTAAACAGACAGCTATAACCATGAAGTTAACAACTTGAAAATTTCAAATAAGCTCAGCAAATATCTTATTTCATTTGTTAAAAACCACAAAACTCTCCCTAGTAGTTTTAACAAAACAAGACAGTTAAAGAAGTTTGCTGCAACAACAGGGGATGATGCTCCAACAATCAAACTTATTTCCCAGCTACTATGTGACGCAAAATCTGATGGCATAGCAAAAATATTAATAATAATAAAAACCAAAACCAAAACGGATGTTGGTAATCAGTCATCACAAATCAGTTGAAGACTGAGCATGCAAGGTTACATAATGAGAAATTGAATATGTTAGTGGCAGATCTAAGAGTCTAAGTCAGAGAATAATCTATTTAAAAATTAAAAATTCATAATAATTATTATAAAATAAGTAAAAAATTAGAAGCAGGGAGTTCAAATATATGTAGATCGGCCATTGCTTCAATAGATTTTAAACCAAAAACAGTACATGCAGTGCTGAAATGGGTGTTCGAGATGACATAAAGAATCTATTACCTTGGCGTTGGAGTAGAAGCCAGAACTGTACTGGTAGTGGACATGGCTGTGTCTACTTTCTCGCTGCCTACACTTTGAAGCTTGAAGTAACGAAACACAAAAAAAAATATTTATTATGATGCTAAACACAAAGAAAGGACAGAAATTAATATGAAAAAGAAGAAACTGCACCATTTGTAGAAAAAATGACAGAGATGATAAAAACTGATGAAATATGTATGATACCAGAAATAGAAGAAAATATTGAAAAATTAAGGAAATAGAGGAAAGTAATCACATTGAATTCTTATCAGGGGATATAAAATAAATTCAATAAATGACACACATTCATGAAATAATTATATTTATTATATTTTTTAAAAATGTATCTTGTGCATTGAATATATGATATAATTTTTATTTATTATGTTATATATAATTGTTATAAAAATATACTTTCTTTTATTTTTTTATAAAATATAATTAATTAATTAATTTATAAAAATAAAAAAGAATAAACAAATTTAGTTAATAATATTTTTTTTTTAAATTTATATTTTTTAAATTTATTTCTAACATTAATAAGATATATTTTTATTTTTTAAATAATTTTTTGACTTAAATTATTTTAATTTCTCTCATAATTAATATATTTATTAATTATACATATGAAGAAGCAAAATAAGGTTTTTAAAATGTTTTACATATAAAGTAAAGTTATATTTTGAAAGAACTTAAGATATTAATATATTTCACTTATTATTTATTAAACTTACATAAAAGACTCTTAAGTAAATTGAATTTTTTGATTCTTTAAATAAAAATATGATAAGTCTTAAGTATAAGAAAAAAAAAATTCTAACTTTGCTAATTAACAAATTTTGTTAACATTATTCGTTGTACTAATTTCATTTATTAGTTTTCTTTCATAAGGAATTGATCTTAATAAAATGGTGTAAATATTTAGATTGTCTACAATACATAATTGTTTAAATAAATTTTAATTTTGTAGATCATAATTATAATTTTATATAAATTTAAATATTTTATACAAAAATTCACTCTAATAATAAAATTGTTAAATTGAATGTTTAACTTAATTTTATAAATTCTATAATATTTGAAAAATATATTTTTTTATTAAATAAATTTGATTAAGCAGTGCAATATCATTTATTCCAATAGAAAAAAAAAAAAAAGAAGTTCAGCAACATTATTTAGGATTAAGATGCTTAGAGTTAAGAAATTCATACAAGCACCCGCACATGATCATATATGGAGAAATTATTGAGTGGACACAAACCTAACATTAAATATTAATTAAATACATTAAATACATATGTGTGTAATATTAATTGTACACTAATGATTAATTATATTATTTAATAATGATAATAATAAATATTATTTAATGACTAAATGCATAAGTATGTTTTATTTTGTAATATTTATAATTTATTTAATAATAAATTTTAGGATATCCACCACATAATGTGAGCGAGATTAGTATCTAATCTAATAGGTCGAAAGATATTCGTCACAATACAAAAAAAATATGTGATTTTTCATATAAAATTATACACATTAAAAATTTATTGTTCAAAATAATAAGCATATATATATATATATAAGTCATGTATATTTTAATATTTGAAATTTTGACTCCTATAAATTTAGTTATATTTGATACATTTTAAGAAATTTAATTATTTTGATAGTTTAATCTAAATAATAATTTTTTTAAATAATATTTTTGTTTAATGTGAAGGAATTTAATACGCAATAAATTTGCAGTAATTTCTCGATTCTTCCTTGTGATGGTAGTTAATTTTTTTTTTTTTGTGATGGTATGTGAATTGATTAGATTTAGTTGAATTAAAATTTATATGCTTGATTTTAATTTTTTTAATTTGATAATTGTAAATTTTGATGTGATATTTTATATAATTAATTTTTTAAATGCCTTTATTTATTGGTGTATTTTTATTTAAAATATGAGTTATAGTTTATTGGTTATGAGAGATGAGTTACAATTGATGTTTACATGATGATAAATAGAATTGTTGAATAAAAATTATTATAAATACAATATCAACATTTATAAATTGATGTCATTTATAAATTATTATAGTAGATAAATGTAATTAATAGTAAAATGTTTTTATATTATTTAAATTAATCTAAGGCGTGCACTTGCAATATTTATGATGTTGACCAATAAGAAAATGTTGACATTGACATTAACGAAACTTAAGACGATGAAATCCTAGAAGCAGATTGTAGTGACACAAATGAATAAGGCAATGACAATCAGGGTGCTGAACAACAACTTATTCTATGAGGTTTATACATAAACTACATTAACAAATGTATTAATCCACGTACAATTTCTTATGTTGGACTATTTTATCTTTCAAAAACATGTGAAAGACTTGTGACAATGTGGAGTTCATCACCCTATTATTCTTACATCAACTGGGAACATCCTGACTAAGAAATGGATTTTCCTAGTTTGGGTGTACGTGAAAGTTAGTGTATTGGAGACGAGTTGTACAGATGGTTACAATTTGAGACAAATGATGATGTCAACATGGTAGCTGCACATTATTATATGAAAGTTCACCAAACTTACGATATTGCTGAAACAATGTCAAGTGTTTTAGATTTACAATGTCCCAAAAATCAAGATGGTTGTCCTTAAAGAATATGAATGATTCTTTCACACAAGTTTGGTAAGTGGACAATCACTAAATGAGGAGGTTGTCATGAATGCTTTGGCACAGGTTTAACTTTAAGACCAGTCAAACTTACATATGATATTATTTTCAACCACATCTTTGGTACACATTTTTTAAATTAATATATTACAACTATGTCAAGTTTCTTTTTTTATTTGTTTAATTTTTTGTTCAATCTATTATTGTAGGGATGGCTAAAAATGACTCATTAGTCACTATTTCAATGATTCAAGGGTGATTCTACGACAAACATTCTTATAAGGTCTCGTACGAAAAACATGACTTCTTAACATTAGCAATGGTTTTGGTGATTGGGAAATGTCTTAGGATCTATTGCCTATGTGGTTGACGTGGATGATGAATAAATGTAAGGAATCCACTTACAAAATTAAGACTATAATTTATTTAATAAACTACATTTTTGATATTTGTTTTTGAAATTTTCGTTGTGTTTTTTGGATGTTTAAACATGTTGATGCATTTAATTATTGCAAACTAATTATAAATTGATGGCATATTTTTGTATGAAAAATACAAAGGAATGTTGTTAATTGCAAAAATGCAGGATAAAAATAGTTGTGTACTACCAATTTCCTTTGCTATTGTTGAAAGGGAAACATTAAATGATTGGTCATGATTTTTAAGAAAAATATAACAACACGTTATCCAAAAGCAAGACATTTGTCTCATATATGATTGTCGTTAAAGCATAAAATTAGTTGTACAAAATTCAACCCAATGGCAATTGCCTTATGCTTATCATGTTTATTACAACTGTAATATAAACAACAATTTCAACCACAGATTTAAGAATGCTAAACTAAAGGAAGAATTCATTAGGATGGATAACTTATAGTCATTGGTTATCCATGTTGTGTTAATCATGTTAAAATTTTAACTATTTTTAGAAAAAATTGATGCATGATATACAATGTGTTTACATTGTTTTAAGAAAAGACTTGCAAAACTTTGTGATTGAGCGTTAGATTAATGACATATCCAAAGAAAAATGGAGCATTGCATATGATGATTAAGGTTGTCAATATGACCATATGACAACAAACTTATTAGAGGCTATAAATAAGATTTTACACAGTGCACAAAATATGTCCATTACAGCTTTGGTTAATTATACACACGACATATTAGTTGAATATTTCATCAAAAGAGGTGACGAAGCAAGAGTAGATTTTGGAGTTGGTCGATGTTATTGCAAGAGGTTTATGGATGTCATTGAAATAAAAAATCAAGTTGATGTGTGTGCTTAGACAATAAAGAGATATGACATCTAATGAATTAGATTTGAAGTTGAAGAACTGTTCAATCATGTTACACATAGGAGAGGAAAAACTTGGGTAGTAATATTGGATTCAAATTATTGTGAGTGAGAAGCTTTTCAAGCTTAAAAATATCCTTTTTTACATGTAATATTCGCTCATGCTCATGTTAGCATAAACCACTACCAATATGTTGACCAAGTATATTTTATTGAAAACATCATTGGACCATATTTTAAGTAGTAGTTTCCTCTTGATAACTATGACCAATCCTTTAAAGAACTAGTCCAATTATTCTTTAAAATTCATCAATGCACATAAGAAATGAAATGGATTGGAAAAATTTAACAATGACATTTTCATGTAGTTTCCTCTTGGTAACTGTGACACGATCCTTCAAAAAACTTATTCTTTCAAATTCATCAATGCACATAAGCAATGAAATGGATTGGACAAATTCAACAACGAAAATTCCATGTAGTTGTGTTATTAATATGTATGAATTTTCATAATTGTTCCTATATACATGTCTTTAATGAATTTATCTCTTTTATTTAGTCATACATATGAACCTTAACAAGTAAATATTAAAATCATAACGTCACATTTATAAGTTAAACATTACACACTTAAGAACACATAAACTTAACTAAAGTTTAGCGACTATGGCTGGGAGACAGATTTAGCTAATCTCATTCAGAAGATGTTATACTTCCATCCAATCCATGATACCATAGACAAGCCGCATAAAAATCTTCTTTCTAATCAATTAACTATTTCATAACTTCTGCATTTGTATCTTCCATTTTAGTTGATGATTGAGGTCGTGGAAGTGGGATAATGTCCTCTACGGTGACATATAACTCAATAGAGTTGAGGTTTAGGTCATTATCAATGATAGATAACATTTGTCCTACATCAAAATTGTCTTCAAGTTTGAAAGTCATGTATTTACAATAATTTCCTTCAATAAAATATTGGACACTGAAAATGAAGATCTTTCACTATTTTACCATTTTAGGGTTTATTTTTTTTTTCTCTGCACATATTCCTTGAATTCATCAAGGCTAATGTATATGAATAAATGCAACAATGACCCATAAGGGGAAAAAAAAGGAAAACAAGTTGTGGTTTTGACAAGTGGAATAAGATTCTCTACGAAATTGTCCATTAAGTTGACACATAAATCTTTTATTTGAGAACATTATACTTTATATATTGTTGTTGTTATTATTATTATTATTATACATAAGTTTATTTGTTAAAATATAATTTTTTTACATAAAAAATTCATACTTTTAATTGGATTCTAAAATGTATATAATGTGTTTTACAATAAAAAAATAATGAATACATTTTTTACTAAAATTAAATAATAAAAAATTACATAATATTCATAGTAAACACATGATATGACACACAAAACATCATCATCTTCAAACTCTTTTTGTTGCTTTCAACATCAATATGAAACCACATCCACAAAGATATTTTAATACATATAGAAATCAACAATCAAAAGGAAAAAAAAAGGGAATAAGCAAGAGATACATAAACAATGTATTTCTAAATCAATTTTTGATATTAGTAATAATGCATCTATCAACCAAATTTAATTCTAAAAATTAAATTATTAAAAGCATAAAACAACGTAAAAAATGAAATAAAATAAATTTTATAAACAAAAAATAGTTAGATGCAATCACCACTCTTTCTTGTTATAGATCCACAATAAATTTAATGTCAATACCTGCGATCAAAGAACAAATTACAAACACATGATAATAAAAAAAGAAAGAAAAGAGAACTAAGAAAAATATAATAAAAGAAGAAAAAATTAACAAAAAATAAAACAAACACACAATTAAACCATTGGTCAACGCTATTTGAAATTACAACAATTATCTCTACACAGTACCTTATGACCCAACACATAAAAACCATTGTTTTTAAACTCTTTTGTCACTTTTTACCTCAACCCAAGTTACATCAAGATGATATTTTATGATACATTTATAAACAAGAAATTCCTCCATTTTTAATGTCGTGTTTAGTTGATTTATTATAATTAAGTCATTATTTTTATTTTTCTTATTAATGATAAAAATATCTCATAATAGAAAATGTGATGTTTAACTAATTTAATACAATTAAATTACCATTTTTGCTTTGATAATAGTAAAAATTAATTAAATATTAATAATATCTATTATTAATATCTCATAAATTAAAATCACAATTAGAAAATCTAATCTATCCATATACATACATTATCTCATCCCCGTTGTATACATTCTTATTTGGTGATTTGGATCTTAAAATTATCCAAATATATTTGTAAAGTTTGTTAATTATTATCCATTAAATGAAGATAGAATGACATATAAGTTCGTGATTATACCAAATTTAAATCCTAGTTAATTAGGTTTGATGTTCTTCAAAAATCCTAGTTAATTCACCCTGTAAAAAAATGAGTTAATTTAGTATACCAGTAAAAGAAAAAATATGTAGACAATAAAGCTAATATATCAATTTATATATTAAAAATAAAAAATATTTAAATATAGTAGGATGATTTAATAATAATAAGCTATAGTTCATATTAAGATTCATAAATGCATAACTGTAAAATACCACAAGTAATCTTATATAAAGATAAAGATTTTTCATAGCATGATATATTTCATAACATTATATTTTTTAAATTTTGATGATTAATATATTTTTGATAAATAAAATATTTTTAAAATTTAAATATATTAATTATATTTATATTTATTATTGCTAAAATAATGAGTTATTAATAAAAATAAATTTTAATAATATCTAATTATATATATTAATCATAATAAATACATTGTATTAAAATATCATTTATATTTTTATTTTAAATGAAAAATTAAATACTCCAAACTCTTTTATATATATATATATTTTTTCAATTTTCTCCTTGATAGAACTTTTACCCACAATTACTACAACTGGCTAGAAAAGTTTTCTCTAACTTTTTGGGTTAATTTTTTTTAAAATCTCAATCCAACTTTATATTTTGACTGTATTCTTCCTAAATTTTTAAAATAAAAACTATAAATAGATTAAAAAAGTAAAAGAAAAACAAACTCAAAATTTGAAATTTAAAAAAAGAAAAAGATTATTTAACACCTCACTTTTATTATATCTACATAAAAGAAAAATATATAAAACAATTAATTTTTATACAAAGTTAAAATATTAATGATATTTCACTACAATATATTTATTATGCGTAATATATATTATTTATGTTTATATTTATATTAATCAAAAGAAAGATGGTTGACATAATTTCATAATCTTAACTTTTATGTCTAAATTAAAAATATCAAATTCATTTTATAGTTAATTAATTATTATATTCAAAATTTAATTAAAAATAATAAATTATAAAAATAAATAAATAATAAAATGATCTTATTGTAATTATAAATTAACTATTATTATGTGGAGTGAATTATAAAGAGAAAATTTTATTTTATATATTAATATAATGAATTATTTTAAATTATTTTATAATATTTATCTATAGTAGATAATATATTGATCAATTTATGATTGTATAATAAAATATTTATTTTATTAAGTTTATGATAGTATTCGTAATTTAAAAATCTAATATATATATCTTTGTCTTTATATATATATATAAGAGATTTTAGAAATCATTAATTTTTTTGCCTAAATTAAGAATATTAATTGTATTTCATTACAATTCATTTAATACGTATTAAATATATTATTTCTATTTATATATTAATTAAAATTAAGATTATTGGTAAGTAGGTAATTTTAATTTTTAAAAAAAATAAGAGTATTAAAGTTATTTTATAATGATGTATTTATTATTTATAAATTAAATAAAAATAAAAAAGAT
>JAMLFT010000151.1:0-54095 GCA_026544285.1 Pachyrhizus erosus | reverse complement strand
AATACATTAAAAATATATTTAAATTCATTAATCATCAATAAAATTAGTAAATTATTTACATAAATATGCTAGTGACTAAAAAAGAAACTAGTAGATTGATTAGATTAGCCCATGGGCCTGTATTTGGGCCTTCAGTACCACCGCACTAATCATCACCATTCAACCCCCTAAACGACGCGCAGTTTTGAGCACAAGTTTCATCCCTATGAACACCCATCCGTAATGTTTTGTTTTTCTGATTCAATAATTCGCTAGCAGTTAAACGGCACTGCGTTGCGTCCTTTCTCTCTCTCATTCTCCGTGGTTAACAGAACAACTCTGAGATCCAATCACAATCATTCATTCATTCCGTTCACAACACGATCACTATGTCTGCGACGATGGTGGCACATTCGAGTTCTTGGAGCAGAGCACTCGTCGCGATCTCGCCATACACCTTCTCCGCTATCGGAATCGCCGTCTCAATCGGCGTCTCCGTCCTCGGCGCCGCCTGGTAACCTTCGATCTCCGTTTTTCCGTTTCTGTTTCCATTACCGCTACCGTTATACTCAAGTGCGAATTCGGTTCCGTGACGCGTGCAGGGGGATCTACATCACCGGCAGTAGCTTGATCGGCGCTGCAATTAAGGCTCCTCGAATCACTTCCAAAAATCTCATTAGGTGAAATTAATAGTATTTTTTTTTTCATTTAATTTTTAATTGGAGTTGTTGTATATTTAATTTTGGTGTTTCTCGGTTTAATTTTTCAGTAACTTTTGTTGTACTTGATGAAATTGCTGAGAAATTTTACGATAGTGAAGGTGTATTGTGTTTCTGTTGATTTGACGTTGGTTGCTGTAGTACTAGGTTAGATGTGTTCGGTTTAGAGAAGGAAGTTACGTTGATTAGTTTTGCTTCGGTTGAGGATTGGAAGTTGGAGATGAATTGTTTGTTGATGTGATTGAGTTTGCAAATTACAATTGCATCGTAGTGGTTCACAACTTTCACACACAAAAACAGCGATGTTAATTTTAATATTTAGTTTTTACGCTATGTATCTTCTTATTCTCTTTCATTTCTTTTTGTTTTACTTCTAGTTGGTTGTGTTCTTTTCAGCTGAAAGGAAATGAGAAAGGTTATGATAAAATAAGTCTTTGATGTTAAGGAATCAATCTAGAACTGCACTTTTGTCAATAACTTTTACTGGATCTGTATGCAAAGATTTTACTTTATTGGTGGCTTAATGTTCATTTCTCTGGTAACTAGCAATTTATTGGTAGAAAGATTATGATACATGTGATGTTAGATTCAAGTGTGAAGTGGTTTTACTATGTATTGGGCATTAGTTTTTTGCTAATAATCAATGAGAATCTTTCTTCATCATTGGGAGTAAGTGATAATATGGTCAGAAGGATACGGTTATCTACTTTTTTGGCATAAAGCCTGCTGGGTTATTGCAATTTGCATATGATAGTTGAAAGAAAATTAGAAATAAACGAAAGCTGATTGAAGATAGCAAGTTTCTTTCATCAAATTATAGTCCCCATTTGAAACCCCCTCTCTTTTTGTGTCAGAAGCCAGATACAAAAGCTGAAGAATTAATACTGATGATTTAAAATCAAATAAAGGAAATGATTTGAAGTTTATTACTACTGCTTTTTTTATTCTCCACACGGTTAGAATTCACATACACACATTATGCTGGGTGGTTATTTTGGTAGAGATGGTACCCTTTTCAAAGTCAATGTGGAATGAACTCTAACTGCTCAACTTTAATACAACCTTCAATGTTGTCATTGTTGGTTGAGCATGAAAAGGCTTACCACGAGTTGGCATTGATAAGCTACTTCCTAAGGAAAGGTACAGGCTACTACTGCAGTGTCTAACTATGCCTTATATCATTGAAAAAATGTTTGAAAATGTTTAAATGACCTGTGGAATATCAAACTTGGTTTGTCCAAAAAGAATTAATTTGGTATATTTGATTTTAAGGAAGATATCTTGATATTATAAAATGCTGCCTGTAGAAAATGGCTTCTGAACATTTTCAGATGATATATTTTTCTAGAAAATATTTTCATCTGTAACTTTTTTGTAAAAAAAAATGTACATTTTCCCAAAATTTTCTGTTTTTGTTTGATTTGTTCAACAGGTTTTCTGATTAATACCAAAGGCATCTTTTGATCCATGTAGCTCATGTCACCCTGTGGTTCTTTGTTCAGAGGGGATTTCTTGTAAACTGTAGTAATTAACTAAATGAATATTCTCCTTTTACTGTTGCACCAAACTTAGGAAAATGCTATATAAAATATACCTTGTTGCACGAAATGGAAGATGTTTTCTGGAAATTACAGAACTATTTTTCTGTAAAGCAAGTGTACAGCCTATATGTGATAGTTTTGTGGATGGAAAATAGCTTTAATGTTATGTGAATCAAACGGAAGCTGAATGATATTATGGAACATAACATTAAAAGTTCATTGACTCCTTTGTTAGAAGGAGAAAGATAGTGAGTGTGGGTGTGTGTTATTTTCATTTGGCTTTTAATATAATGATCAATTGACCTTACAGTAAAAGTTTCAACTACTAGCAACATCACTTTCGTGGTAAATTAAGATTGCTAAACCCAGTATTTACTGTAATTTTCAGGATCACCTTTTCTGTATTTAATGTAACTTATGGGAAGATTCTTGTTATTTAGATCTTTGTTTGCATGTTTAGGCTATTGTTGGGATTATTATGTCAGCTCAAGCAACATGACTCTCGAATTCAATAAATCCTTTGGCTTTTACTGCATTCTTTGTGTCAATTATGGTAGAAGTTTTAGTTTGATAAGTTCCATCTGTAAGATGTTGATTATAAGCTGTTTTGAATACACAATAAACTAATCCACACTTAATCATATAATAATGATTCGTGGACACAACTTAAATGGTAAAATAAGATTGTTAAACCCTGTTTTCAATGTGAATATATAAATTCCATTCTGAATGTCTAAACTTAAGATTGTTCTGAATGCTGTGAATGTTAATGTTCCTTTTGCATGTATTATCTACATAAAGTATCCCAGCATAGCTGAGATATAGTTCCTAGTATAAACATTTGTGCCATCTTGACAATAGGGTTCTTGATGTTTGTGGTATTTCAGTGTAATCTTCTGTGAAGCTGTTGCTATATATGGTGTTATTGTGGCTATTATTCTTCAAACAAAATTAGAAAGTGTTCCAGCAAAGAGTATCTATGCACCAGAGTCTCTTAGGGCCGGATATGCAATCTTTGCTTCGGGATTGATCGTGGGTTTCGCAAATCTTGTTTGTGGGTGTGTATTCTTTTTAACCTATCTCTCGTATCATTGCTGGAACTTCTGATGAATGCAGGGGGACCTTTTCCATCCTGCTGTTACATATTCAATTTTTTTCACTATGGCAGGTTGTGTGTTGGAATAATTGGAAGCAGTTGTGCATTGTCTGATGCTCAGAACTCCTCTCTCTTTGTGAAAATTCTTGTGATTGAGATCTTCGGTAGTGCGCTTGGGCTATTTGGGGTTATTGTTGGAATCATTATGTCAGCTCAAGCAACATGGCCAACAAAAATTTAGTTTCCCATGTATCAGAATGTGGTGTGGGAATGCAATTATGGTAGAGCGCAAAATATATCTTCTGTACTGCCCGGGATTAAAGTTTTCTGTTTCCTGTTGGTAGAAATGTAAAATCCAGCGTAATAGTTTGCCTCCGTTACAACTTTAGGCTGTATTATTTACCAATGAGTTGTTAGAGGGTCCTGTGTATCATCAGATATATCAGTCTGTTGGTTGAATTTTAATATTTTTGGAGGACTAAATCTTTCATTAATCAATAAAAAAAAGTGAATTTATTTGGGCTTGTGAATAAGCTCAACAAGCAGTTTTGGTGAAATGTGGGGTCTCTATTTGGGTTCAGATATGTACTAGTAGTGAAGTTCGTTTCTTCTTGGCAAGAACAATGTTCATGGTTGATATTGGGATTGAAATGTGCATGTGATTAGCAGGGATGAGTCTGAGATATATGAAATATATAATGAGTATTGGATAGCGTAAAAATATAAACCTTTGTTAAGGTTAGTCCGCAAGGAGTTGGTGCCAAGATTAATTTGGTGGAATAGCAATCAGAAAAGTTTGCATTAATTAATAATTATTGTCTTATTAAAGTCAACCTTTTCTATACAGCACTTTTAGACATGCACTTCAGCATTTTTATTTAATTTTACTCTTTTATAGTGTTTTTTTAGTAGGTAACTAAATCAACTCTTCAATCAATGCACCAACTACCAAACATTGTTATCATTTTTCTACTTAAATTGATTTTTTGATGCCACATCAAAGAAAGGTTATCATCGAATAGTATTTGACAGGTATATTCGGGCAGACTGCAGTTGCATCCATGTATTAATTTAATTAGTCTCTACACCTAATGATTTAATTTTAATAGAACTGGTGTGTACGAGAATGAGTTATATATTGGGATGTCTATTTGATACAAATTGGTGTGGATGACTTTTTGTTTGGATGAGATTATGTAGATTTCCAAGAGTATTCCCTTCTTCAGAAAGAAAAGGCTTAATTTCTCGAAATTCAGGCAAATAAAAGTAGATCCTCCTAATAGTTTTTTTTTTCTTTGTATAGATGAATCTCAAGATTGAACACACGACAATTTCTAATTTTTCCATTTTCATATTGAAAATTAAAATGCATTTTGCTCTTAAATTTTGGGAAGGGATGCCAAATAAAATGAATTTGATGAAAATTATTAAAAGCAAAAACAAAATTCAAGGCCCAAAGGCACCAAATCAGTTATGGGAAAGGGTCCAAAATTATTATCAGTGTACAAATAGTTGTATGAATGGTAAGTACGACATCTATTTTCAATACAGTAATAAAACTCACTGCTATATGCAACCAGATGGTGAAATGGAAGATGGTATTAAAGCAAGTGACAAAGGCATATCATGAAAAAAGGGTGTGTTTCTCAGTAGAAGTTCTTGGTAATCCTCTGGCCTAATTAACTTTGGGTCAAAAGGTTCTCTATCAGGGAGAACCAACCCTTGTTTCACCCTACCTAGGCGCCTTGCATGCAGAACTTGCTTGGAAGTGACTGGTAGCCTAATGAACTGATACTCTTCTAAAGATGACTCAAGCTTGTCAGCTCCCCACTTCTCTATGCATTTGCCTAACACTGCTGCATCTAATATTGACATGTTTGTGCTTCTAATGCAGTGAGGTGTAGTGGGGTGAGCTGCATCACCTACCAATACCACATTGCCCCAAAAGATCTTCTCTAAGGGATCACTATCATATATGAAATTTAAGAAAGGGTCCTTTGTTTCTTTTATGACCTTCACCAGCTCAGCAATCCAAAATTTTTCTGCTTCTTGGTGCATCTTCTGGATCATGTCACTGTTTACTTTCATTGTCACTGATGTTCCCTAAAAAATGAAAGTTTTGTTCCCCAAATATCAAAATACAATCAGCACTATATGGTGTGGCAACAAAAGGAAGCCTGAATACACTTTTAGGAATATGTTTTGAGGAGTAAAATGACAGAAAAATTAATTTCAGTATTATTATCAATCAAGGGTATCTTTAAGTATAGGTGAGAGGAACAAAGTTACCTTTACTTCAGGCTCTGGCTGATTCACATACCAAATCCAATTGAGCTTTTTGTTTTGCAGCTCATACAACACACTGTGTGTGCCTGAGGCCAAGTCAAAGTACAAGCATTTTCCTAGATCAGGGTATGCTTTTCTTATACCAGTGATAGTTTCTGAATTCTCACTATTTGAAAAGTCAAGAACCCCTCTCCATGCACAGTAGCCCGAATATCTGTAAAAGATACTAAAGATTTAGAGGACTTTTCAGATATAAGGATAGAGAAAAATTAACGTAAGCTCCATTTTGAAATACAAAGTACAAACAACAATAAAAACCTTATTCTACTAGGTGAGGTCGTGATTTTGAAATGCAAACCTCAGTTTAAAATCAGGGAGGTATTTCTGGCGGATGGAAGAGAGACAACCATCTGCTGCAACAAGCAAATTCCCTACTATCTCTATAACCTTGCCAGTTTCTAGAACCTTAGCTTTTACTATGACTGAACCCTTATCATTTGAAACATGGAAAGAGAGAAAAAGGTGACCCCATAAAAATACATTTGATGGCAGTGCATTATACAGAAGGCCATGAAGATCAGCCCAATGTGCTGCTCTGAAGTCAAAACTCTTATCTCTTGTCAATGTGCAGCTAACCTTCTTCTCACTGTCAGTTACATGGTTCTGCTCAGGTAAAATAAAAAAAGTAAGACCTTTTTTTATGAGAAGGACTACAGTTTCTCTTAGAATTTCTACTTCAACCACACATCAAGATAATCTAAAGGGTTTTCCCACTGGTTTATTCTTGGAATATTCCAAAGCAAAGTATTAACTAACTACACTAGATAAGAGAAACGCACAGAACAACAACAAAAGCATTATCCCACTAGGTGAGGTCCGGTACATAAATCAAACAATGCCATTAGGTTTGATTAAAAACCAAATCTTCAAAATTCGGAGAAACACGTAATCAAAGTTAATTTGATCAATCTCCTGTCCCTTTGTCTCTTAAATGTTCATGGTCCACAATATGCACTTCACATGGTCCACAAATCATCATCAGAATTCACAGATAAACTAGTTGAATTAATTAACATTTGGCAAGGTAGTTATACATATTTAAGAAACACAAGCTGATCCCTCATAATTAAAACATAACTTAGGGACACCACACCCTGGCATAAAAATGAACAAGAGAATGCCCCCTCCCCACCCCTAGACACACTGAGACAGCTCTAAAGAGAAAAAGACAGAAACCAAGAATAACTAGAAAATTAAAAGTATATATTGACAAGTAATTGAGATTTAATACAATTCATGAAATCAAAAAGGGTGGCACCTGATCAATAGTCAATGGTAAAGTGCTCTTGTGTAAGAGTTGCTGTGGGTGTGGAAGCCATGAGTGAATGATTTTCTGGGACAAAGAGTTGAGTCCAAGACCTGCCCCAGTGGGGCTTCCAGTTGGAGGTGAGGTGGTTTTCTCAAGCACAAGGACATCCCAACCAGCTAAGGTTAGAGCATGTGCACTTGATATCCCAGCTATACTACCCCCAACTATTACTGCCTTTGGTTTCTCTCCTTCACCAACCATATTTTCTTTTCTATTATCTTTATCCATATGTGAAATTGTGATTAACAAAGGAACACTTGGAATTGGGGAAGATCCTATTGGTATTGAGCCCAACCTTGGCTGGCTCAATGTTTAATCCAATCTAATAAAATATTTCTCATTGAAAGAGAGAAATTATTATTTTGGTAGATTATTTTCGCAATTAACGTGTTGTGCTCTTTCTTTTACTTCATTTATTGGCAAAGTCAGAGATATTTATATAATATTTTTTTACTATATTATAGGTACGATGAATTTATTAATTTTGTTAGAAAATCTAATTATTTACTAAACATGTGGCCTTATATAAAGAATCTGAATTAAGTTTCATTGATAAACAATATTGATATTCATAATTAATCTAATTCAATGTAACTTGTAAAAATTGAAAACTGAAATTATTTTATTAGATCAAATTTTGAATCCAGTTGATCAAATCTAATCCGGTTTAATCAAAACTTTAGTTATATCATATTATATTACATTATATTATGTTATATATAATGCAATTAACTTATCGCTCATACTTGTATAAAATTATATTAATGAAAATGCATTACTAATTCAATTTTTTCTATCATTTTATGTTATAAATTAGATAGATATTATTATTTTAATGTATATGAATTTGTTAATTTTATATTAATTAAAAATTTATTGTAATGTCTTTCATCATATAATTTTTATGTTTTATATCAAAAGTTTGTTAATATATATATGAAAAAAGATTAAATGACATCGATGTAATTCATATCAACTATTACATTATTTAATAACTTATAATTGCATAACTTTTTATAAAAATTCATCGTTGAATTGAAAGTTTTTTTCATATAGATCATATCTACCAAATTTTATATTAATCAAATATCATTTGATATCTCTTTCATATAAATCAAAATTGACATAATATATATTTTTTAAAATATACTAAAATATGAATCATTTAGCTACCTTTTTATTAATGTTTAATTTTTATAAAATTTAATACAAATAATCAAGATAATATATAATTATAATTTTATGGTTGAATTAATCAAATTTATATGTTATATAAAGATATTGATGTAATAGTTGATAAAAAATTATATGGTGTCATATGATCCTTTCTTACATATATTTGTGTGTGTGTGTTTGTTATTTTGCATAAATTTTCCATAAGTGCATCTAAGGAAAAAAAAAAGAAAAAAATAGTTCATATTAATAAGAAGAAACTTTTTTTATTTATTTTTCTTATTCTTTTTTTTAATAAATATTTATAGAAAATTTTATCCAAATACGTCTTAAATCATTTTCAGGTATAAGCATTTTAGATAATTTTAAAATAACTTACAAATTATATAAAAATAGTTTAACTTCCTTTTCTTTTTAATTATATAAACAACATAAGAGTAGTTGTTGAAAAATCATTTATCCAATAAGTACGTAATTAATTGTCTACTCATATGCATCCCTATCACTTATAGGTCTACAACTAGTATAGATTTATAGAGTTATTGTACATAATTCTTGTATTAAATTATAGGAAATAAATGAGAAAAACAATCCAAAAACAATTTATTTATATTCTTGAGATCCCTTTTGAAAATTGCATATTTTACTTATATTAGTTGGATTTATTAATGTAAGTGACATCAATCTAACAACAAGGCAATATTTGGATGTAAAAAGAGTGAGTTCCCAATTCCAAGGAAAGACAATCAAGTTAGTGTCCAACATAAGTAAATTTATGCTTAGCAAAACCTAAATAAAACCTAATGTCAATATAAAGCACAAAAAATCTTTAAAAAATATGATCTCGACTTAGCACCTAGTGCCACATACACTCCACCTAGTGCTAGGTTGTTTTGCAAAATTTTGAGCCTTGATGATTGCTTAAGCCTAGTGTGCTTTTACGGCCCATAAAACCCCAAACTCACATATATTCAAGAAAATTTCATTCTTTGACTCCTCTAAAGATTGGAAGCAAAAGAGAGTTTGAGAATCATTCTCTGCCATTGAAGAAGAAAGGAAGTTATAACAATTCTTCATGATTTGTGACTCTATCCTTACTTCTCTTTAATCGTTTTATTTTATTTTCCTTTTTTTTAATTTTCTTTTGAGTTAGGTTAACATGGTCCTTGATTTAAATTTATTGTAATTGATTTTTCATTTAAATCTTATTTCTTTTATGTTGATTTAGTTATTGAATTTGTGCTTGATACTTTTTTATGATTAACTCTCATTAAGAATTTTTTTTATAATCTAAATCTTACAACTAGAAAATTGAGATTTAGATCATTCTAATTAAATAATGATACAATTCTTGAGCATGTGAATAAGAGTATATTGTATGCATTCATACGAGTTTCCTACACATAACATTTATTACTAATTCTGTTCATTTAAAAGATTGGATTTGTAATTAAGAATAAATGGTTAATTGTTCACAAAATTATGATAGAACTAAATTAAAAAAAAAATTAAAGGTATTTGCATAATACGAAAGGATTTAGAAGGAAAATATATTACCTTGGATAAAGAAAATCAAGGAGATTCTGATACTAATAATCTTTATTAAATTATCTAATATTTTAATTAAATTAAATAAAAAATCCAAAAATTTTAAAATTAATTAATATCTTATTCTTAAAACAATTAGTAATTAATTAGTTACATTGTTCTTAAATTACAATTTATGTGAATATATATTACTTGTATGATTACTACACTTACAATTACTTTTTAATAAGAAAGCAAACTAAAATCTGAAACAAATCTAATCAAAATTGTTTTAAATTGGATTCTTTTTAAGTTCGTCAACCTATACCATACAGTAGGGGGAACAAAAAAAAGAAGAACAAGAATGATGGAGTAATGGTATATTGAGAACTTATAAATCTGCAAACAAACATGTACATAGACATACATATATTTACATTTATCTAGGAAACAACCTCTTCAATAAAAGGACAAACTATTTACATGAAAGCATGCATACCTACAATCATCTAAGATCTTGTTGACTGTTCAAACCAAAGAAAAACTGGTACATTAAGTGCTCAAGTACTTATCATTTAGCCATATAAAAAAAAAAGTTACTTTTTACCCCTTTACAAACAAACAACTTACGATCTTCATTTTTGCTGGCAGCCAGAAAAATTACTAATGGTTAATCAGTAGATAATTGGTGTTAGTTGATTAATTGTTAGTTAAGGGATTGAGTGAAGGAAAAGCATGTGCTTTAGACATTAGCTATTGAGGATTTAATAGAAATGGATTTAGTAAGAGTGGTGTCGAGGCTTAGCAGTTTGAATCATGCTAAATTTGGTTAGTTTTTTTAGATATATATTGAAGAATTAATTTTATGAGGATTAATTAAATACTAATATGATAAAGAGAAAAATATTTTTCATTATTTTTAGATTTTTGGGCACATACATTAGTTATCCACCAAGATCACATTTCCTTAAAAATAGGTGGTAGTTCCTAGGCAATTTTTAAGATTCAAAACCTAGAATATGGATTTCAAATTTAAACACACAATCAATCAAAATCTATCTATTTTACCTAACATTTTTATCTTTATCGTATTCTGCATTTTATCATTTTCTTACAAACTTTCCTTTACTGTTTTCCTTTGTAGCTGGTTCAAGTTTTTGCTTGCAACTAGTGAAAACTTCATTGTTGAAAGGCTTTTTAAGATGGAGGAATTCTTGCATCTTTTTAATTGTAATACTTTTGCAGGCATCAATTTTTTTTTAGGTGGTTTGTTTGGGTTTTAACTTTGTCTTGCTATATTGGTCCTTTAGTTGGGGGAGGTCTTTGCTTTTTTTGTTTTGTTTTTTTTTTTTTTTTTTGTCTAGTTTAGTATATTCTTTGTATCAGACTCTTTTATGCTCGATAGTCGCATTTTTTGTGCTACAGTTCAATGTTTCTTCTTTTAATGAATTTCTTCATGCCTAAAAAGAAAGAAAAAAAAAGGTTAAATTACAATTTTAATCCCCTTAATTGTTTATCTGTAATTTTGATCCTTATTTTCTTTTCACGATTTTGATATTTCTATTTTAAAAAATCTATAATTTTTATCTAATTTTTAATTTTTCATATGTTTACTTATCTTACTTTTTTATATTTTAATTAATTAAATTATTTTTTATGTTATTTAAATGAATATTATAAGTTTAAAATTTAATTGGACAGAAATATATATATATATATATATATAATTAAAGATTAAACAAAAATTATAAATTTTTAAAAATATATTGATCAAAATTTAAAAAAAAATAAAAGGAAAAAATCATATAAAAAATTAAATGGGACCATAATTATAGTTTAGAAAAAAAAAACTACTGAATCTATTTATTGGACGGTGGCAGAATAAAAACTGAGAGACAGAATTACCTTGTACATGACCTCAATTCCATAAGCTTGATATTGCTAATCATTAATCTTCCATAATCTTGATGTATTTTTTTCTCAGAATAAGTATTATATTCTGCATGTGAATCACGTGATATATTTTCACTTAATAGAATAAAGTTTTATTATTGTTATTATTATTGTATAAATGTTTAAAAATATATAAATTTTATTTTCTATCATTTGTACATTAATTATATGCAAAAGTTTGAAATAAAATTCTTCAAAAAAAAAAAGAAACTAAAGATAAAAATTTACTAAAATTAAAAAAAAAGTTAAAATTTATTAAAAATAAAAAATTAAGATTAAAAAGTATATCAACATGTTATATCAGCTCAAATAATGAAAAATAAAATTTATAAATTTTTTAAAAATAAAAATAAAATGGACCAAATTAATTTGTTAAAAATAAAATTTATCAAAAAATAAAAAAAATTAGGAGTAAAAAATATAATTAAACTTATTGTATTTTGTGTGACTACTCCACCATTTATTCTATTTTAAAGTAGTAATTTTCTGCTTTTGTTTTGAAAATTAAATGCATTTTGCTATTCATGATTATTTCTATGATGAGATGCCAACTAAAATGAATTTGGTAATAAAATTACTTCTAGGAGCCAAGATAAAATATAAAGTTTAAAGGCAACACATCGGTTACAGGAATCAATTAATGGCAGTATGAAATCGGTTTTTCAATGCAGTGATTTACCATTATAGGCAATCAAATGGAGGGTCATGAATACAGAATTCTCAGTAACTCTGTGTACCAAATTCGCCATGCCACATAGTGCATATCGAGTTCTCTTTAAAAGAAGTCTTGTAAAAGTAATACAAAAAATGATAAGGATATATTTGGATACAAGTTAGAAGTGTTTCTAAGAATTTTTCTATTAAAAATATAGAATTTTTTAATAAATAAACTCTTAAAAATAGTTCTTTTTATCAAAATAGGCTCAAACTGCATACCTAGACCCATGCCACATACCTGCTAATTATGTGGAGGGTAGAGTTGAAGCAAGTATAAAAGCATATCATTGAAAAAAGGAGTGGTCCTCTGTAGAAGTTTCTCACAGTCCTCTTTCTTGGCTGACTTTTGGTTTAAAGGTTCTCCATCAGGGAGAACCAGACCTTGTTTTATGCAACCTAGAAGCCTTGCATGAAGAACTTGCTTGGAAGTTACATGTAGCCTGATGAACTGATATTCTTCCAAAGCTGATCTCAGTTTTTCTGCTTCAAACTTTTCAAGGCATTTTCCTAACACAGCTGCATCTAATATTGATATGTTTGTGCTTCTAAGGTAGTGAGGAGTTGTGGGATGAGCTGCATCTCCTACCAATACCACATTATTCTAAAAGTAATTTAATAGTAAAATTTAGTGTAAAATATTTTTTCCAATGTAAAAACTATCTAAATTTGTTTTAACTCAATTAATTCTTTATCATAAAATCAAACATATAAATATTTACCTTAAATTACGTTAAATAGTAGTATTTTCAACGTGATTCTGGATAACTCGACATGAATCCAAACATGCGACCATGTTGGGAATATGTTTTGACAAGATAAAGGGTAGAAAAATTAATTTTAAGAAATGTTGAGGGAAAATTATAAATCAGGGTTTCTCATGATAGGGTATAGGATAAGAGGAACAAAGTTACCTTAACTTCAGGCTCTGGCCGATTCACATACCAAATCCAATTGAGTTTTTTGTTAAGAAACTCAAGTCGGAGTACAAGCATTTTCCTAAATCAGGATATGCCTTTCTTATGCCCTTGATGGTTTCTAAAGTCTCAGTTTCTGAAAAGTCAAAGACCCCTCTCCAAGCACAATAGCCTGAATATCTACAAATGAATCTAGAACCTTAGAGGACCTGTAGTGTGTACAACATCCATTCAAATGAAGACACTCAAGATTGTTTTCGAAAATAAAATTAAGAAAAATTGCTAAATTCAGAAAGATAACCATCAAGGGAGCAGATACTACAGGAATACCAATAATTTATTACTTCTTTAGGCTGAAGATATAAGAGGAGCAAGTCAATGATCACACTTAGATTAGTTAATAGATGATTAGATGTGACAGTTAGTAACAGAACTAACTATCACTAACTACCACATCTAGTAACTTATCAAAGTGTGATCATTGACTTGCTCTTCTAATAGAAGAAAAGAGGAAAAAGTCAGCACCATTCTGAGCAACAAACCTGAGTTTAAACAGGGAGATATTTTTGGCGGATGCAAGAGAGACAGCCATCTGCTGCTACAAGCTAATCCCCTACTATCTCTATAACATTGCCAGTTTCTAGAACTTAGCCTTTACTACGACAGAACCCTTATCATCAGCAACATGAAAAGAGAGAAAAAGGTGACCCCATAAAACTACATTTGACGGCATTGCATTGTACAGAAGTCCATGAAGATCAGCTCAATGTGCTGCTCTGAAGTTGAAACTCTCATATCTTGCCAATGTCCAACTGACCTTATCACTATCAGTTGCTTGGTTATACTCAGGAAACAAAAAAAATCAATAAGCTATTCTTTTTATTTATCTGTATATTTACTTTTTGAGAAAGACTGCAGCTGATAAAAGGGTTCTAAACATAAAGATCAAAAGGGTTAATTTATGATCAACCACCCATTCAGCACTGAAACAGAAAGAAAGTCACATACATAACTGAAGTAAATTTAGATCTATCTATTGCTCTTTGTCCCTTTCACATGTCATATGTTTCATTGAAACATTCAGTTCAGTGCATCCACAAACCCTCCTCAGAATTCAGAGAAACTAGTTGAGTTCATTATATATAGCACTGAAAGAATTATAGTGTATATATTTCATGATTCATATATTGAAAAGGGGGACTCAGAATTAAACAAATTTCCCGGACTCCAAAGTGATACTAAGACATGAATAAGAAAATTCACCCTCACTAGACACGGGAAAAAGATAGAAAGCAAAAAATGAAAGAAAAGGGTAGAGATTGAAAGGTTAGCGGAAACCAAAGACAAAGAGGGTGGCACCTGATCTATAGTTAGTGGCACAATGATGTTGTGGAGGAGTTGTGGCTGTGGAAGCCATGACTCAATGGCTCTCTGAGATAGAGGGTCAAGTCCAAGACCTGCACCAGTTGGACTTCCTGTAGGAGGTGCATTTGTTTTCTCAAGCACAGTGACATTCCAACCAGCTAAGGTAAGAGCGTGTGCACTTGATATTCCAGCTATGCTACCGCCAACAATCACTGCCCTTGGCTTTCCTTCCCCAACCATCAACCACTTCTGCTGTACTTTCTCTCAAATTTTTAGATTCCAAGCATTACTGTACTGTCTCACAGAAGGCTGTTAACTTCACATTTTGTGTCTGATTCATAAGACTGATTCACATGTACAAGGTGATATAGCTTTAGCTAAGCAAAAGTTGTTCTTCTAATCGGTAAAAATATACTCATATCGTATAAAGATGTAAGTTTAAATCTTGTTACCTTACATAGATCTTATTGATGGATAATTTATAAATATCTTTGTAAATTTTTTTGAGCCATAAAATTTGACCTTATGATAATAATTTCACCTGAACTTTTAATCACCTAAACTCTTGATATAGCTTAGCAACAACATCAATTATGTAGACACTTGGCAGTGAATTTCATTGATCAGAAATAATAAAATTCAAGACATCACTTCTACCCTTTTCCTTATTTTAGTGCTATAGAAGCATGTTTGGCAAACTTAACATTTTACTATGATTTTCGTTCTCACAAAGGTTAAAATATATTTCTGTCTAAATTAGTTTCGATTAGTCTCACTTGAAATCTTAAAATTTCTGAAAATCACTGTCAAAACACTCAGGAGGCATGAAACACAGGAATTAGCGAGTTTTGAAGATAAATAGTTTTTCTAATTGATAATTGAATTAACGATATAAAGGTATCCTATCCCACTGAATGGGTCCCCTACAGTGAACATTTGAAAATAAAAAGTCACATATAACCTTTCTTCCCGCGGAGGGTATGTTTGATATACAAAGAAAAGGTGGTGAAAAGATATGTAAAAGAAAAGAAAGATATTTTTTGATTTGATTGTGTAGAAAATAAATAAAATGACATAAGTATTTTAAATAAAAGTAAATATGATATAAGTAAAAAATTTAAATGTTCAACATATTAATCCTCTCAAGTCTGCAAATACAATCATTCATTCCTTCATGTTGTGTGACCTTGCAAACGCCAAACAGGGGAAGGATCGTCAACTCTCACGTTTGTATAGAAGCAAACAAAGCGTACATTAAATAAGCTAATTCTTTTTTGGTGATAAAATTAAATAAGCTAATAATAATCAGAATATGACCCCTTTGGGCTGTGCACAACAGACTTTACCATTGTATCCTTTTATCATATAATTCTGTTTGAACTCACTAGGATTATAATAGATAATACAGAGTTCATTTTAAATATTTAAGTTACATATACACAACTTGAATTCAAGACCACAGGCTTGGTGGTATGAACAGTATGTCACTCTTCTTGTATCTTTTAGGTGTTTGAGTTAGATTGGTTCAGTTTTAAAATACAATGTAGTCCAAATTAATCAAACTGAATTAGTTTAATTTGAGTTTTGAAAATATTTTTACTAATTCAAACCAATAATCTGATTGAATCATTAGATTATAATAAAAAAAATAAACTGTTATAAGTTTTTATTTTTAATTATTATCTATTTTAGATAGAATTTTTATGCTATGCTAATGTGAGGTAAAAATATTATTTTGACTTTTTAATGATTAAATATTTATTTTATTTATTATTTATTTTTCTATAGTTATCACTGTATATCATTAATTTTACTCAAAATATGATAAAAAATTACATAATATATATGATCAAAATAAGACACGTGATTAAACTAATAAGATTATAAAGAGATCTAATGGAATGAGAACAAAAAAAATAAAAAAGAAAAAAGAAAAAAATTAATTACTAAAATCTAAAATATGTTAACTTAAAGTTTAAAAATGATTGATTGAGTCATCATGTCGAGAAAAAGATAAATCTAAAAATCAAATTAAATATAATTAGCTTAATTTAAATTTTAAAAAAATAACCAAATAACTAAAGCAAGTCAAACTAATTTACTTGGTTTAGTTTCTCAAGTCAAATCAATCCTACGGGCATCCTTAATATTTTTCTATATACACCTGTTTGAGAAAGACAATACTGACTTTCTCAAAGTAACCTTTATGAAATATGACTTGGTTTAGTATTTAAAGGAAAGAAATAAAATGAATAACTTATATCGACTTTGCATAAGGTGAAATAGCTTAGCAGTGACATCAACTTTTTTTTAAAAAAAAAAGTAATAATGTGCTAATGGCATGCTAGGGGCTACCCAACATTAGGGGATCTCCCGAAGGCTAAATATAATGATATATTAATACAGTATTAGTTGTAAGACTATAAATTAAAAATCAATTAAACTAAAGAAGATGCTAATTTCATGGTAGTTTTTTTTCTAAACTCATAGGTTGTCACTAATCGTTGTTGAAATTACATAATAAAAACAAAATTTTATTATATATATGTGTTTGCTATAGAGTGGAAAATGTTTTTCTTATGTATTGATCATCATTTCACACCCATTATTCTATAATAAAAATGTGTATATTGTGTGTCAAACTAAGATACACAATAGAAACTTAGTTTTATTGTGTATTTTATCTATATATACAATAAAAATGTATTTTTCTTATGTATGCATTATCAATTAAAACATATTTTTGTTAAAAAATATTTTAATTAAAAAAATAGCAAAAAGATGGAGAGCAAAATTAGTAAATATGAGGATGTCAATAATGGGATTCTATTTTCTACTAAATTAAATATATTTTTTATCACTAAATTTATTACAAAATTTACTTTTACTTTCTAATAAAAAAATTTGTATTTTTGGTTCCTATAATTTTCTCTATTAATAATTTTAATCATTACTATCAAATAACAACATTTATTAATGAAGTAACAATTATATTGTCAACTAATCTAATATCATTAACTAAACTAATATAATACTATCAATTAGGCTAAAAGAACAAGAAACTTAAATCATAGTTTACTAAAAAAGTTATACATGATTCATTATGACATGATAAGTCGTGTAACTATCAATATCAATATGACAACCACATCATTAGTTAATATAATTATTTAATAATTAAAATTAAAATTATTAATAAAAATATAAAAACTAAAAATGCTAAATTTTCATTTAAAATTAAAAATAAATTTTGCAACAACAAAAAATTAATAACCAAAAACATAATGAGGAACAGCGGCCAACACTTTATATCAATGAGAATTTTCACTATACCTTCACAAATTAAATAAAGGCCTAAGATTGCCATGCTGCATTATTTTAAAACAACAATGATATCTAATCAGTAGAAATCTCGTGTCCCGAAAATGGTGCAAAACCAGCAAATTTTTCAACATTTCCCGAAGTTTAACTTAAATACAGCGGCATGGTTCTCAGTGAATTAGAAAGTTATTGATTTAGGCAAATGCATGTTCTTCAAAGTTTCAATATAAGTAGCATATGCTTGACAAAAACTTTTCTACAAATGATTTATAATTTGGCAATGGGATCATATTAGCTATTCATGGTAAGTAAAATCTTTAAAAAATAGTCTCTCATCAAACTCAATAACATCGTGCAATTCTTATAGCAAACATCGCACATTGTAAGATAAGCCTTTTATCATTGTTGTATTCAAATATTAAATTCGGCAATTTTGGCTTTGTTACGAGTTTTCTACTCACAATCCTACACTGGTAACTGGGAAAAGTAAATATTCTCCTGGAGTTATCTTCAACATTTATGGAAACAAGGGGAAGATTTTCAAGTTTACAATTCGGATCCCATTCCATAAACTGAAAAGTGTCTTTTACCTTGTGCTACAGTGATAGCCAAACATATACAATGTCATGCATGTCGTCAGATTACATCAGTATTGTCTCTGTTGACTGGCCACGCTTACTTATTTTCTTTTTAATATTCACATATTAAATCTTTAGTCCTTATCCACGTATTCATACATGTTTGCTGAGTTGCATGGTTCTTTCTCAGAGGCACTTAAAACCTCACCAAGCTCAATAGGACTTGACTTCAATTCTTGAAAAGTATCTTAAGGGAATGGGCGACAATGATAATTAGTTGTTGCTTCTATTACCACGTTTAGAAAATGTACCTAATCAAATTGCCTTTGCTTAACAGTACTATTTTCCACAAAACGGACCTCCACGGCACCTGCAAATGAAAAACCATCCTGCATTTTGATGGATTAGGAATCCCTGGTAGTCACTGAAAACCTCAACCAAATGTTCACTCATACACTATTGGAATCTCAATTCTCAATTACCACCCCTCTCCAGCTCTGCCATGTTCAATCCTCTAGAAATCTTCAGTTTATGGAGTTCAATGCTATTGTCTACTCATAATGAAGTTTCTTTTAAAAATCAAGGACATTAACCTAATAGCGTATATTTTGGGGCAAAATATATAGAGAAATTGGGTTACATATATTACTACATTAATCTTCCAAAAATTTGATCACCAAATTAATCCATAACAGTTTGGATGAAGTGTTTTAAAATGTCAGATTTTGAAATGCAATATAATTCAATTGAAGCAATCAAATTCCATTCAATTGTGAAATTATATGTTTGAATTATTAAACTTTGCAGGTATTTCCATGGGATGCAGAACATCGGTACAGGGTTCAACCAAATACAACAAAAAGCTAAGGAACTAGTGGCGAGCTTATTTAGGAGAAAGATGACTTGGAAATGGAAGTACACTAGTTTGGAGGGCAATGACTCTATTGGGGCTAGGCGTGGAAGTTCTGGCAGTACCAATGGAAATGCAGTTTTGGCAGAGGGTGATGGAGAAATGGTGATGAAGAGACTCACAGGGGCTGGGTTAATGTAGTGATGGGCTGACAGCAATAAGGAAATGGAGGCACAACTGAGTTGCAGAGATGGGTTTCAGTGGAGGTATGACTGTTTGTGGGGGTAAATGCTCAGTTCTATTGGATGAAGATGGAGAATGAGGAAATTTAAAATCCCACCTATTTTGATGTAATTTTAAATTCCTGGCTTTAGCGAAGGATTAAAATGTTAAAGTAGACAATACTTTTAATCCTTCTGTTAGATACCCAAAGAGAGCATTTTATTGAATAGCAATTAGAATACCCTTGAAAATTACATTGGTCTCTTCAAATATTTTATCTAAACACAATGTTAAAGATTCTTTTTGTCACCATTGTAGTCTTACATAAGGACCTACGAGGTAATATAATATTCTAGATCTCTAAAGGACTAATTTGGTGACATTAAATCTTTCAAGGAATAATTTAGTGACAATCTTTGAAGGACTAATATGATGATTTAAATCTTTGAGGATCTAATTTGGTGACCAAAGTTTATTAATAACTAATGTGGTGACATATGTAACTTCAGAAGATCAAATTGAGGACATTATCAAATATAAATATAGTAACCCCATAAAAAAGTAACGGTAATCACAACAAAAGGTGAAAAATGAGGTGCACCTATGCAGCCTGACTGATCCAGGAGCAAGCTAAAACTTACCAATTCTTCCAAGTCCCCAGTAAACACCAAACCAAACAAGTTACCCAATAAGTTAGTCTTCTGAGTTAGCTATCCTCATAGGCTTTTCATAACATCGAGCTAAAAAAAACTTGACTAATCCATGTAACCTGACTTTGTACAGTTAAAGTTTTAATCAAACAGGAAGAAAAAGTTCTACCATATAGAAAGAAACGAGAGAATAAAGGCCGTTGGGGGAAAACGGGGGCAGGGGGATCTAGCTCAAATCAAACATGAATGGATGAGCCCAATTAATTAAATAAGTAGAACCATAACAATCAAGCAGGTTCTTTCTTTTCCCTCACTTTAACAATTATGGAGTGAAAGTGAAGTGACCATCATTAAAGGGGATAACATCAGTTAAATAGGAAAAGATTAAAAATTATTACTCTTTTTAGCTATTGGTAACTCACAGATATGATCACATTAAACACAAATTTGAAAACAATTCAACAGAATCACGAAAAACAAAGCATGTGACAAACTCATTCCATATCTTGTTCATCGTGATAGCAACTACCTAACTTGAATAAGGTACCTAATCTCCTTAAAGCTCAGGCATGCCCCTTCCTGTTTTAGCATCGTAAGTCTTCTCAAACACAAGATCCATTGGAGTATCTTTTGGACCAACTGTCAAAAATAAATAATAAACAAGATAAGATATTTTGGGTTTCTGAAAAATGTTTAAATGTATCTTTGAAATAATTGATAATTGAAAAATCGTAGATTTCTCACTGAATTCCTTATATCCATACAAGTTTTGCACATTCACAACAACTGGAGTAAGTAGTTCCTAACAACACAAGGTTCATAAAATAGCTATGGAGTTTGACTGTGGAACAAGAGAATGAGTTCACACTAATTACCACTGCCTTGAACCTAGCTCCCTACTCACAATTGAATATTACAAAAAACTTTAAATCAATCAATCCAAATTATTCTGGTCAATAAAGTACAGTGTTATACCATGCAAATGTAACTTTTTACTTGTATTTCTGCATATGAGATGCATGTTCATCATACTTGTGTTAATATGAAAGGGAGGAAATCATCTAATCAAAATGCACACCCTAGAAGCAAGGTTTATAAGGAAAAAATGGAAGGCACTTTATAAATCTTATGATTAACATCCTCCCCACCAACACCCTTTTCCAAAGGCTTTCTTCTATTTTCTTGTGCTAACATAATTATGGATTTCAACAAAAGGAGTCAGCTTAAAGAATGTCTCTTAAGTGCAAGGTGGCTCTCCTTCAAGGCCAAGTATAATGACAAGCTTCAGGATAATCTTGTAAGCTAACAAACATGTAGCAAAGATGTGGAGGTAAATCATTAGATTTGAAAGAGAAAAATCAGTAATCACCACAGTTTGCTCTGTTTGATGAGTCATCTAGTTAGCTACTGTGCATTTGGATTGGATTATTTTTATAATATTGTTCTCTCTTGTTTGGTAATATAAGTGAGAATCATATTATAATCTTAGATTAATTCTATATATCTATTACAAAAGAAAAAAGTTTTATTTTTTCAAATAAAAAGGATTTTGGGGATTATGATTAAAAGCTAACATTATTTTCCATCTAAGTTTTGTTTTCCCATTTTACCCCAACAATTGATTAATTCAAATACAAAACTAATTACTACAAATAACTTCATACCCTACTAGTAATTTTACCATAAAAGTCACTTATTTATACAATCCAACTCAAAATAAATTATCTTAGAACAACTTTTCACCTAACATATCCAAAAATAATAAAACTTATTTCACATAATTAATTATAATAACAATCAAATTATTGAAATAATCTCTAAAAACAATCCAAAGTGATCAGAAACTCTCTCTAGTCTACATATGTCACAGTATTGGTTTGTAGCACACACCTTTCTCATTTCAATCCAAGCACACTTTCAGTTTCTAACTTTCTAACAATTCTCTCTCAATTCTTGCCATGTTTATCAACAAAAACTCAGACAGGAAGAAAAACATAAGTATTTTAGATACTTACGGACAGTAGGTCGAGGGGTAGTTCTTATCTTTAAGATCTCAGGGCGAGGGATTATGGACCCAGATGCTCCTATTCCTCTGGATACTCTAACTTTAGTACCATCTTCGAGATATTTAATTCCAACCTTGCAAGGCTTCCTGCATAAGTGAAAGTTGATTAATTGATATATGTCATCTCCAAACTCAGGAGATACAATCACCAGTTCATTTTATGAGCAAGTGCACATACAATGTCACTGGGTCAAGAACTTGCACGTTGGAGGCATGGATTGGGGCTTCAACTGTAAAAATGCCCCCTTCATGACCTTGCCCTTGCTTGATATGCTTCTTCACCTGTAAAGAGAAAGTCAAAAGGCATTGAAGTAAGAATTCTATCAGGTAAATTTACATAATCACATGTTCAAATCTCAATTACACAATCAATAGAGATTCTGATGCAAGACACATGGAAAATGGAACTGAAAACTGAGCCACTTCATAAAAGCCACAGAAAATTGTACTTCACTCAAATAGAATGCCCAAATTGTGGAGATAAGTACTATGTTTATCACTCACCAGATTTTTACCCTCAACAATGACACGATTCTGAGTGCGAATGACACGCTTAATAGTTCCAGTTTCACCCTTATCCTTGCCCCTTATTATCATAACCTGTTTAAACGAATAAATGGATGAGTCTATAATTATTAACACTATAATTTCAAAATAAAAAAAAGTGAAAGTAGCATAGAACAAGCAACAATATATATGGTGGAGAATTTGGCTTGGCTTGGCTTGGCTTACATTATCCCCTCTGAGAACTTTCCAGTGCCTAATGAGTTTCTCAGCGGCTTTCCAACCCATTTCAGGATTCACTCTAAAATCACAAAAGCTGAGTCAAAAACTACAACACAAAGCAATTTGAAAACAAATCCTTAACATTAACAGTGACATCTTCGAGCTTCAATGTGTGATAAACTCTAACAAATAGTGTTTCATTTTAACCTTCTCAGTTCTCACACAAATTATTAAAACCAGCATGCTCGATTTTGATATTGATATACTTACACTTCAAAAAAATATTAAATTAAATGGTTTTGATAAATGAAACTGAATTAATCAATTGCTATGTAGATTAGAAGGTAAAACTTCAGATAAGTTAAAAGAAGAATAAGTTTGTGATCAAAAGTACCAATCTGAAGAGAGAAAATCGAGAGTCGCAGAGCAGAACCCTAGGGCTTGAAGCAAGAGGTTACAGGGTTTTAGACTTCGATTTCAGACGCGACCCAAACGACATGTCACTTCTATTTCTTATGATTATTTTAACCTATGTATTATTTTATCATTTTATATTTATATAAGGGTATAAATGTATTTATATCAAAACAAAATATCATTTTTATTTTTTTATTTTTTATCCAACCAAATAAATACAGCAAAGAATAAACTTTTCTTTCATTTATATTTCTTTTTTTTTTCTTTCAATAATAAAAAATAAGTTGATTTATTTTCTATTCTTTGTCTTACTTTTTAATAAAAATTATAGACTACATAATTAATTTTAAAATTTAAATTTTAGCTATTGATTTTTAATTAATAATTATAAACTCAACATTTTATAATATAAATATATAAATATAAATTATAGATACATATTTCTTCCTATCTAAAACTTTTTATTTATAATAGCAATTTGCCACTAAAATTGACTTAATTACAAAAATTAAGGTAAAAACATGAGAACCTAAATTGTTTGCTTCTTTTCATAGAACCTAATTTGTTTTTCTTCTTCTGAACTTGGGTTCAATGTTAGATTATAGATACAAAATACACTTACAAAAAGTTTATTTTAAAATTACATTTTAACAAACTTCTTTAAATAAAAACTAATTCAAATTATAATTTATTATTACAATAATTGATTATTTAATTTCAGGGTGTGTCAAATAAAATGTCTGAGATATATACATTAATTTTTAAATAAATATATTTTTAATATGTTAATTTTTATTTTTAGTCTTTTAAAAAAAATTTACTTTTAGTTCTTAAAAAATTATTTCATTTTATTTTTAGTTTATAATATGATGACTTAAAAATTTTCTAGTTAAGTTTTTAACGAGTTTTAACCACTACAAAAATTTTAAAGGAGTAAAATTGTCAAAAATATTTAAAAAATCAAAGTCTTAAACGCTAGATTTTCTAAAACTACCCTAAATCAAATGCAATTTTTATAACAAAACACATTTGACAAAAATGAAGATGAAATTATTTTTAACTTAATTTCAAAATACTTTTACACTCATTTTAAAAATGAAAAAAAAAAGTTTTTTAAATTTAGTTCTTATTTTTAAAAAATATATTTTTCCTACATTTGACAATGACCATTTCATAATTGTTATCGTCATCACTACACTATTATTTTTACATTATTAGCACTTTCACCATGGTTGCAACCTCCACCATGTTGCTAGCATTATTGTTGTTATTGTCACTTTTACCACCATAATATTACCACTATCATATTAATATTAATCAATGTTATTATTATGAGCAAATTACAATAATATCTCTTATATTTTACTTGAATTTTAGGAGACACATCTCTTATTTTACTACCTAAAAAAATCTCTAACTTTTGCGCTCTCATTGTAGTGGCATCTCTTATGTCATAAACAGTGTGAACTTTGTTTGATTTAGTAATAATGTGATTGACACATAATTAGTTTTTCTTATTTCTAAAACACTCCAATCTCATTTTTTTCATTAGAATAAGTACATTCTAGTATCTTCACCAGGATGTCTAACCCTTTACATAACCAGCCAAAGGGGATTGTAGGAAGGACTCTGTAGTGGAAGTCATAGTGGTGGCAATGGTGGCAAAGACATAAAACATAAGATTGCGAGCATGTGTTGAATTTTTTAAGAATTAGAATATAGAAAGGAAAGATGGGTCTTGTAATGCAATTGGAAAAGAGAAAGAAGTATCTTAAGCACAAAAACGCTCATTGATGCTATGCCACCATGATAGCTTGTAAGGAGTCACTAAAGTTGATGTTAGAGGTGAAAACATACGGAAGATGATTGACAATCCATATTTAAAATGGGAGAGGGGTATCATGTATAAGGTTTAAAAAATATAAGCATGCATATGTAATATGTATAAAACACAGAGGATGCAAGTGTAATTGTGTTATTAAGACATAAATATAATTAAACTTTTAAATTTAATTGTAACTTAACATCATTAGATGAGAAGCGCTAAAGAAATGTTTTCAAACAGACTAGGACCTCCTAAAGTTCAAATAAAGCATACAGGGTATCACTATAATTTATTTTATTATTATTTATTCATATATGATTTTTTACTTAAAAAAACTAAACATAAATTATAGAAACATTAACGTTATATATTTTTATTATTGTTATTGTTATCATGATTATGCTATTTTTTATTTATATAATTTTAATATTTTAATTTTTTTTACTATTTTTATTAGTTTTTAACAAGTTTAATTATTTTTATGTATTAATAATTTTTTAAATTATATTATTTCATAATGAAATAAAATACTCTCTTTATCCCATTTTAATTATTGTGTAAAATAAAAAAATTTGTCCCAAATAATTTTCATTTTAGTCTTCCAATGTAGCATTAATTATTTTTTTTATTTATACCCTTAATATATTTTTTTATATATTACTACTTACATTTTAAAATGATTGAAGTTTAAAAATTAAAAAAATATCCTAAAATAATTGATGTTATTATTTTTTCAATAAAATATTAAATCATCTATTTCAATTTTGTCATCAATTGAATATTATTTTTTTAAAAATTATTAATAAACTTATTAAAATTAAGAGAGATTAATGATATTCTAATAAATTTATCATATAAAAATATTATTTTTTCGTAGTATTTACTTTTCTTAATCTATGTGAAAAATCTTAAATTACAATTATTTTAAGACAAAGATGATACTATTATCTTGCATTATAAAATTAATTAAAATTAAAATTAATTTAATAAGATTATTTTTATTTATTAAATAAATTTTCTTAACTTGTGTAAAAAATAAAAATAACAATTAAAATAAGATGAAAGAAATAAAATATAAGATTGACTTATTTTATTTATTTTTAATTTATAATAACTTTTAAAAATTATAAATAAAAAATTAAAACTAAAAATTTAAGACTAAAACTGATTCTAATTTTTATAATTTTTAAAACTAAAAACAAAAAATCACCAAATATATTTTACCCTCTTTAGATTTCGTGTCTCCGTTTCGTTTAGGCAAAAACACTTGAAATATTTAAAGTAAACGAACTTATGTTTAGCTCTGGTCTCCTCTTAAATTTTTCAGATAAACAAGTCACACCCACGCGTCACCTCATCGGCGTGCACGAACGCGCCATCTCATTTATTCCCACGCAATTGCACTTCTCTGTTCGGATTCTTCTACAATGCGACGCACTCCTCCGACCATCCATTTCCTCGCCGCCACCGACACCGCCGAAACCACCGCCGCAACTGCCGCCGCCTCTACCGCCGCCTCAATGTCTTCACGACCACCCGTACTCTCTCTCTCTCTCCTCACATACGTGCATATCACACTAACCACACACATCCATGCACTCACCAAAACGCTCACTTTTACTTTTTGCAGCACCAAGGTCGCGGCAGAGGCTTCTCCGGCCGCCCGTACTCCGGCGGTAGAGGTAACTTCGTCTCCGGCGACGCGCACTTACGGTCCGTTCGCGACGCCAATTTAGGACTCCGGCGAGGCGAGAGCGGAAGCTTCCCGAACCAAACGCCGCATTATCAGAATCCACCGCCGCGGCCTCACCATCACCGGCCTCAGTTCCGTCCGCCTCCACCGCAATTTCGGCCGCAGTTTCGGCCGCAGTTTCGTCCGCCTCCGCCGTCTGAGCACCGGCCGGCATTTCGTCCTCCGCAGCATCTTCGGCCGCGGCCGCCGGATTATCGAGATTGGGAGCTTGCTCTGACGCCGCCGCCTCCTCATTTTGGTAACTTCACTCTTCTGCTGCGTGATTGTGGCTTCGGTTTTAATCTTAGGGTTTAGGAAGAAATGGTTTTTGAAGTATCGTGAATGTTACAGATGGATTCCTAAAGTTGCTGCATTGCATTGTTCAAGGGCTTAGATTATGAAAACGTAGTGTTAATGTTGAGTGGTTAACTATGAGTTCTTGTGGAGCAATCACTAGCTTTTGGTTTTGACTTTTGAGTGTTAATTTTTGTTTATTCAAGAAATCAAACGGCATTAAGGAACAAATTTTCTGATACGTAGTTTGATAAATGACTCTTGCTTGGCATGTGAATTGGACCTGCTTGATTCAAGGATGAGGGCGTGTTGTTGGTAAGAAGAATTGTGAGGTTCAGACTTTCAATCTTTTGCTGAAAGTGAGCCTGAAATAGGAACTGAATGTACATGCATGAAAATGTTGACCATTTGATAATTTGGTGAGTGAGAGGAGGATGGGCTTGAGGTTGATTATTTATTACTTATTAGTGTTCCCTCTTTGTGGTTTGATTATTTATCAGTACTTTTTCTCACATTCTTTTTTAGCTTATAATTGATTGTTTTGGAATTATATGTCATCAGACTAATTTAGTATGTGATTGTTTTTGTCCTATGCTCAACAGAGCGGTTTAAAATTCTTTCCTACAATATATTGGCCGATTACCTTGCTTTGGACCATCGGAGCAAACTTTATTTTCACATACCTCGACACATTTTGGATTGGCAGTGGAGAAAGAGAAGCATAATTTTTGAGCTGGGGTTGTGGTCTGCTGATATCTTGTGTTTACAGGTGTGATCAATTATGTTAAGCTGTCTGTGATTATACTCTGTTGTAAAATTTGGTTTGGCTTGTGTGATAGTCATGACACAAATCACGGATGTTGTACTTGGCATTTGGCAATCACATTTTATGATTTTACAATAATGACATATTGCAAGAGAAATTCTTCACTTATAACAGTTAATAGCAGACTTGGAAATTTACATCTCATCATTTATTCTACCTCTTTTTTTCAGAAAAGTATTTTGTGTTGGTTTCCAAACAAAAATTTTCAGTTGCATTAATATCTAAGTAAGCTTTGTGTCTTTGAAATTTCAACATTTTTCTCTGGCCTTCTTTGATGATCATTTATGTAATCTTTATTTTTTAATCGTGTTGGGTGTGTGGGTACTGCACTTGGAAAATCTAATTGACCATTTTCCTTTTGATTTATATTATCACTTCCAGGAGGTTGATAGATTTCATGAGTTGGCAGAGGAGTTGAAGCCTAAGGGATACAGTGGCATCTGGAAGGTGGGTTAGAACTTAGAATTGCTATTTGTCTTGAGGTTACATGACATAAGCATCCATATTCCTAACATTTTCTGTTCGATGCTGCTTGTTCATTTTTTTACATGCATTGGTTTGCTTCAGGCTTTGTTTCTAGTTTGAACTTATATAGAGGTTTTTTTCTCTTTAAAATAACAGTGTTCTTGTGTTTATGTCACGATCAGAATATCAGATATTAGATGATTTGTTTACCATTAAAAAATCAAAATATACAAGTGTACTTCCTATCTCGCATAATGGATCTTTGTCGTCTTGTATGGTAGAAATATTGTCATTAGCTAGTGAAACCGAGAGTAAATATGCTTGCACTTGATGAGGATATTGCTACATTTGTGCTTCATCATTTAGTTGATTAATTTGCTACTTTTTCACTTCCCTCCAATATAATCAACTAGTTGCAACTTGTAACTTAGTGATGTACAATGACCTATCGTCAGCATCATTACTTTTCAGTAGTATTTCCTCATTTTGATTGATTATTTCAATTAAATTTTGAAAGAAAAATAAACAGTTCTGTTGCATTAAAATCTAATTGCATTCTGTCTACTTATAGATGCGTACAGGTAATCCAGTTGATGGCTGTGCAATCTTTTGGCAAAAATCAAGGTTCTCTACAGCTCTACTTTCCTCTGGATGCTACTTGCTGAATATCATCGTGGAATTTGTTTTCTTCACTAGTAATTAAACATTAATTGTATTCATGCACATGTAGTTTTGTTAAGCTTGTTTCTTGCCATGCAAATGATGTGTATTTTTGCAATTTTTTTATGTGCATGCTTTCTTACCCTTATTTATTTTGCTTATACAATTTTATCTTAGAATGATATTATCAAAGTGTAGTATTCTGCAATCAAATGATGTGTAGAAATATATAAACCAGAGTATTGTCATATTAAAGATGCAATGTCATTCAGTAATATATTGACAGATTGAAACCATTACTCCTCTGGTATGCCTCGAGCAAATGCGTTATTTTTGTGGGTCTTTTCTTTTTATGTATTTCTCTTTTTCATATGATACTGTTGATACTTGATCATCTTTCTCATTTTTTGATTTTTTTTGTTATATATTACTTTTCCCATATATTTTTTTGGGGGTTGGAGTGCCTGACCTGTCTTGATGTTTCCACAATACTGTTGTTTGGAATTTTCTTTATTTTACACTCAATCTCATTACCATGATTTATCATAGGTTCAATTTGTTATATGAAGAATGCATTGAGTTTAATAAGCTGGGACTTAGGGATAATGTCGCTCAAATATGTATACTAGAGGTACGTAATGCTCTCGCACTATCCTCTGTTTTGTTTAATTTCTGTTGAGATAAATTGAGAATCTTCAATTATCTTACTTTTTGCCCTTTAATTGGACGTGCTTGGATTTCTTTCCAATATTTTCATCCTACAGTTCATTAATCGAAATGGATCTCTCCCATCCAGGTAATTACTCTTGTTTTTTGTCTAATTGGATTTGTATAAATCTTCTTTTGTACTGCTGATTAGAAAAGTGTAAGAGTACTTATGCATCTCATGCATAGTTGTCAAATCTGGATAGTGGTGTGGAGTGGTCAACCCCAAAAATGATATAGCGGGATACTCACTGTACTAAAGGCAAAGACTATACATGCAAGACAAATAATTTATACTACATGCATATAAATACATATGAATACTCAAACAAAGAATTATCCTGAATTAAAGATATATCCATAATTAATAATTAATAATCAAAAGTCATAGTCTAAACACAGCAACACATAATTACCATAAAAGGAAGATAGTGGAATTTAAAAAAAAAAAAAAGGAACAGGGTGGATGCAAGGAACACAACACAGTGAAGCACACAAACAAAAATTGAGCAGATACATACATGGAAAGAGACTCATGGGTGTGTAGGAACAGGAGCAGAGACCTGTGGCTGTGGGTATCAGAAAATGCCTGGTTTTGCCGCAATATTGGCAAGCTGTGGGTCACAGGTGGGCTCAAAGCAGAGGTTAACTCGTATATGTGTGTGAGTTTTTTTTTTGCATGAATTATGTATAATGCAAGGGTATGTCTACATACAATAATCTTCCCCCATACCTTCGCATATCAAGGAACCTTCTGGCACAAGGATACATTAGTAATGATGCATAATGCATGAATGTGTGGGTTAGATGGGTTTGAAACCCTATAATGTTTCTATTGCCAAAACCAGAAGGGAAATCATAGAAATATTTAAAGAAGCTTGGAAAACACAAAATGGGGGACATGGATGAAACTTGTTTCAGTATAATGGCCGCAACAGCTATGAATTGCTTCCATATTTGCTTTGAACACAGCTGTGAACCAAAAATACACTGGGCAACCTCTAGAAGCCTCAAGCCACTCTGCTCTGCTCTGGTGCTATATTGCCATTATAGAATGTATTTGACTAATTTGATCTTATGAAAGTAATGCCCAATTAGTTTCTGTGCCCACGAATTAGTATAACCATTTAGAGTATCCATGCATCGTACGAGGAAAGTACTGCCTATTGCTAGTTTCAACAGTAAGAAAATCACAATGTCCACTCCACCCCTTTAAGAATGATGTCTAATCTAGCATCTCACCTCTCCCACAAATATAGAAGAAACAGTTTTGCATAAAGATTGAGGAAGCTTACTGTTACATTCAGAAATTATTTTACTTTTTAACATTAAAGGCCAAATTAATCAATGGAATATAGTTTTAATTAAGGTCAACATAACAGTAATCTTGCTTAGAAAGCTTGGATGATCTTATCTTTTGAGAAATAAGACATTGTGTTATGAAATAGGTCCACAAGAGTATTTTATTCTTTTGGTATATTAGAATGGTTTACAAGGTTGTGGGATTATTAGAGCTGACCTTTGATTGTATTAGGAATTTAGAATGCTTGCAGCTTTTCTTATAATAACTGAGGTGTTTCATTGCCTTAAGTGCTTCCTTTTTTATTTTTAATTATTATCATTTTTTTACTATGGATATTTTTGCATTCTCAGTATAACATAACATAAATGTAAAATTCTGCAGCTTGACAGGCTCTAGTAAAGTTGTGGTTTGTAACATTCATGTGCTTTACAATCCTAACAGGGGAGAAATTAAGCTTGGCCAGGTATGCACTGCCTGCTTGACATAACATTTTCCCATTTTGAAGAAGCCATCTCTGCATGTGATACTGTAGTGTCTAAAATATGAATTCAAATTCTTCTTGTGATTGCTTTTTCCTCTATATTTACTTCAAGCAGGTCCGAGTTCTACTTGATAAGGCTAAAGCTGTTTCCAAACTCTGGAATGATGCCCCTGTAGTTATCTGTGGGGATTTTAACTGTACTCCTAAGGTTATTTTTTCTATTATGCTTTTTCATTGTCATTGTATGAAATGTTATAACAGCCTTTATGACATTAACCATTTTTATCTTGTCTCAGAGTCCAGTATACAAATTTATATCAGAACAGAAGGTAAACTCTTTAGTTCTTTTCTTCCTCTGACTTTGATGTTTGACACAAAAAATGATACATTTATATTATCACAGTTAGATCTGTCCGGAATAGATAGGAATGAGGTATCAGGACAAGCTTCTGCAATAACTCATGCATCAAGGCTCTATTATGGTCCTAATTCTAGGTAGACTTCTGCATTTGAGATGTTAATATGGTGATATTTATTGGATTTCTTGTTTTAGACATGAAATATCTGTTAAAATATTTTAAAATTTTGCAGTGAAATATCTGCTAGTAGTTCAGTTCAGGCCACATTTGCTGAAGGTGACAAGGAAGTTATTGAACAAAATGATTCTCGGTTGGACACGAGGGACCTGGACACTAAATGTCACAGTTTGGATATGTCTATTAAGTCTTGTACTAATGTTGAGTGTGGAAAGGAAAGTGGTGCACATGCAGGAAAAGATACACAAGAAACTGCCATTGACCATTCTAAGACCTTTTGTGAAGTTGGTAGCTTAAAAGAACCTGATCCTTCTTATAGTGAAGGTAGGCTCCATATTGATCCTGGCAATGGTGAGATTCCTGACATTACACCTGTGACCTCAGCTCCTGAAGCAGTTCACAGTGATAAAACCGGGATGGGCAGCAATGAACATATACCAGATGCTGTCCCAACTTCAAACGAAGAATTAAGCAAAAAATCCAACTTATATGTCCCTGAAGGGAGTAAACATGTGGACTTTGACTGTTCCCCAACCTCTCTCCAGGAAGACGATCAATCTTCCAGGGTGAGGATAGATCTTGAGTCAATAGATCTAGACGATATAGAAATTTCTTCAACTAAGCCATCCAGCCAGAGTTCAGTTTCCAATGCATTTGAAGTCCCTCGTACAGAGTTTGGAGGTAGCTCATGTCATGAGGAAATTGCTAATGACCAAAATAACAGCTCATCAACCTCATATCTAGTTGAAAAACCACATCAATTGTCAAGCATTAACTTTCCACTAGATGATAAAGAAAAATCATTCTTTGACGAGATAGATAAAACCATTACAGGCAGTGAAGATATTGGTGAAGATGACAGCAGTTTCATATCTTCCTTACAGAATGCCAATGAATTCACTCTTGATCTTGGCCCATCAATGAAATCAGATCGTGAAAAGTCATATCAATCTGAGGAATTAGATTCTGCTTCCAACAACTTGTTGCTGCCCGTGGAAAGCAATAAAGTGGAGGATGACTTATGTCCAGCTCAGATTTTTAAATCTGTTGATGCAGAGGAAGCTACATATAATCCAGCATTGTGGACCCCGATGGAGATAGAAACTGCAACAGGAAATGCAGAGTGTAGCTTCTTGGAGCACCCTTTACTGCTTAGGAGCACATACACTGAAGCTATGGTAGACCTAAAAGGATTGTCTGCACATTTTCTTTGAACTTCACTTTTATATGACAAGCTAACACTTACACCTCATATTAAAAGCAAAGTTGTATTTCCATAATACTTGTAAACTTGGTGTTCTTTTATATTACTTTGCTGTACTAAGCACTCTGTATAAATACAGGATGGTTCAGGGACTAGAGACTCCCATGGAGAGCCCCTGGTGACTAGTTATAATAGGCGCTTCTCAGGAACTGTTGACTACATTTGGTAGGTGCTAAGCTCTTCAAATTTATCTGCTAATCTGCTACTGTTTTGCTCTGCTGTGCTTATTTTACTTTGCAGTTTGAATTGTAAAATCACAATAATTGCTTTGCAGTCATTGCTGAAATTCTTGTAGTTGCATGTTATTTTTTCATTAACTTTTCTGACAGATGCATTTGAGTTTTAGTAAGCCTTCAAAAGCATTGGTCATACACTTAGTATGCTTAACTCAATAAATGAAAGGAGTTAATTCAAAAGCATTTGTTATACTTATTGATGTATCTTTTTCCCATGATCTGTGACTTAGGCGATCTGAAGGTCTTCAAACAACCAGAGTTCTTGCTCCGATGTCTAAAAATGCCATGGAGTGGACTCCAGGATTCCCAACAAAGGTAAGAAAACTTTGTAGTTGTGTGAAAGATTGCAGATGGGTGGGATTTACAAGTGGGATTTTCGGGACTTTTCTCACTCATTGTCATTATGTGTTATCCACATCTCAGATAAGAGGCTATTGTTTGTAAGGCTGTGACTTCAGAGGTGGATTCTTTCAGTAATAGAAGTTTAATGTACAGGGGGCGGGCATGTGCCCTCATCCTTGCTTGACTAAACCATCTTTTTTTTTTATACAATTTATGTTTCCATGATAACCATAAGTGCTCATAACTGAACTCGACTCCTTTCATGTATAATTTCCGTTGTTACTTGATTTTGCACACTGTTGCTTGAAATGTATAACCTCTGATTTCTTAAGTTTTTCTTTACCTATTTACAGAAATGGGGTAGTGATCATATTGCATTGGTTACCGAGTTGGCTTTCCTGAAAGATGGTACCGACATCAGCTCCAATGTTAAATAGCAGTTGATTCGTAACCTGTGGGCATATGCCAAGGCTAGGCCAGATTTAGACACCCCCAAGTGAAAAGTGTGGGTGTTTCGACCTTACGAGGGACTTTATTTCATTGACTTTTTTCTTAACTTGAGGATCCAAATCCCCTCCTCTAATTTGCCCCTTTTATGCTGTAGGAAGTTTAAAGGTTCTTTTGCAAAGGCTGAGACGTGTTTCTTTGTAAATTAAATATTTATTTTGATCCTCAAGTCAATCCTGTACATTAAATAAAAACCCTTAAGTCATTTTTTATTTTTGAGCTGTTAGTTAACTGGTTAAGATGGAACGAATGTGATATTTGCTCAAATTTAGTGTTGTCATTTTGTCCAGAGTAATGCTACCTAACCACCTTTTTTTTATTATAAAATAGTGTGCTCTATGACATTAATGGCGTATTTGGCTTAGTGTTTATTGTGATTTTATTCACGTCCACTCGAAGTAATATTTTGTTGCTGAAGTGGTTTGAAGCACGTACAAAACGTCAAAGCAATCACGCAGTAAAATTCAGTGACTCAAGTGTTAGATTGTGGGGACGGATTGAAAGTAAAGTAACATGAAAACTGGGAATATAGAGTACATCTTTAAGATTGGCAATGACATTTATCTTTTAGGAAAGTGTATGAACCGAAAAACTTCGAAGAATGACAAATACGAGATGTTGCACCCAAATCTATAATCCAGGTAACGGGGTTATAGATTGACTGAGATTGATGTACAGAAAATCTCATACCATGTGTTAAGTGGTATTTTTGATTTTTGTCATTTACATTTTGCTCTTGCCATTTGATTCCGCAATAATGCAAGTAACTGCTGGTATTGCATTTGCATTTAGGTAATGGGAAGATCATTCGCTGGACAAGTGAGACCTTCAGGCTGACTCTTCAATATTAACCATTGTTGAGTTTTGGTGTGCTTCTTATGACCTGGTGGATATCCATGTAATTTGAAGCATTTATCCTTGGTGTGACCTTGGATGTCCCCGGGCAGATTGGACTGCGTATGCAAGTTGAGGATCTAACGCAGAGATGGAGCTACCCACTTCCCTATGTATTTCTTTTTGTAGAACCAAAGAGAAACATGATTGATGGAGGAATGGCGCGTTCATAAGCAAGATTTTTCCTCTAACCTGATTGAACGTCGCATTCAACCCCATGAAAAAATTAACAGATTCCATTCACAAAACCCATTTTTGTTTTTCGCAATTAAGGCCATCTTCACGGCTCTGTGCCAAGAATTGAAGTTCTCCCCAGTGAGTGGCTGTGGCACAAAAATCATACCATGGCTGCTGCCTGATGGGTGCAAGAAAAAGGGTTGAAGGAATCTCCCGTGGCAGTGATGCCGGATGCAGAAGAAGAAAGAGATTAAGCAGAAGCGAAGTTTCTCTCAATACCATATTGAAGTTCAGAATATGAACAATGAAAGAGAGAATTGAGGATTGAAACTTGACTGAATTAACCATCGAAAAGTAAAATCCAAAGGATTTACGTGTCTTTTATATGCCGACACAACTGATACCAACTAATTGAAAAGAACAAATAACAGTGAAAAAAATGCTCATCAACAGAAAAACATTACTGGAAGTTTAGTTCTAATATGGGGAAACATGTTTATTTCTCATTACTATTTTCGGCTATTTTAGAAGAGGACTCGACTCTTGACTGTACTTCATGGCAAATAGATTTCCCCTTTCTTGAAACTGTTTGATGATTCTTTAATCTACCGGATTTGAAACCCAGTTTATGATTCCTTAACCACGGTTTCCTCCATTGTTGAGACATATTAAGGAAACAATGAGAAATTTTATGAAAAGTTGTTTTATATGAAAAATAAATTAGCATTAAAATAGTGTAGAAGAGATATTAAAATAAGACTGTCTACTGTTTTTTTTAGGTATATTGTCTACTAATTAAATTAAACATAAAGACAAATCATCTAATATGATTCAAACCACTTTTAATCAAATCAATTTGAACTTGATGTTATGTTCAAATTGATTCAAAACAAATTATAGTATATTTCTATGATTGGATCATTTTGTCTAAATATAAGTTCCGATTGTACATGCTACACTCCCAGGTTTAAACTTAATCTTTCTTCCGTTTTTACACAATAACATTCTCTGTTGCATCTTTGAATGTAGTCAAGGTAAAATATAACAGTATCAAGAAACTGGTAGCAAAAGCTTTTTCCATCAGTAATGCCAGGTAGCTCATAAACCATCTTTTCTTTTGGGGTAAATCAAATGTATTTCTCGAAAGCGAATATAATCCCCTCTAAAAACCTGACATCTTTTGGTAAATTCTTTTTCCATACACACGTCACTTAACTAAATATTTAAAAAGCAGGATTACCTGACAATCATACCACATTATATTGGCAGACAAACCATCTTCCAAAATGGAGACAAGACAGACAGGTAGTATCATCTAGCATGCAATACCATAGCACACAAGTCAACACATCGATTCACACAACTCAAATGACGAAATCAGAATTTTTCAGATTTCTTTTGAAGTATGGTTGATGGTTCAAGTTAAACCTTACCAAACTAATGCAAGGAGCAAATTATCCACAAATCAAAGATATAACCAAATTTACAGTAAAATTCATCTTTGATTCAAATAACTTATAAACCCTCCTCATTCCTTTGAAGACTTGTTGATAAGAGACTTGTGGATGTGAGGAATAACACCTCCACCAGCTATCGTTCCTTTGATGAGGGTATCAAGTTCTTCATCTCCACGGATAGCGAGCTGTAGATGTCTTGGGGTAATACGCTTCACTTTCAGATCCTTGCTCGCATTACCAGCCAACTCCAACACCTCTGCAGTTAAATACTCCAGGATGGCAGCGGAATAAACTGCAGCTGTTGCCCCAACTCTTCCATGAGCTGTCACCCTTGATTTGAGAAGACGATGAATGCGACCAACAGGGAACTGCATCAAAAGATATTCAAGATGACAGACACCAGATGATATTAACTGAAATAGAAATATGTTAACATATAGAACTTTATCTTGACTTGCATCAATACTACACAATCTAAGAATCAAAGAAATATGTTAGTGAACCACTTGAAACAAAAGTTATGATTACTCACGGCCCCTTCATTCCACCGCCCAAAACAATTTTTTTCAAAACAAAAATCCTGTGGCAAAATGATAAAAGTCATTACACTATTGAAGATCCAGTTACACTATCAAAAGATATTAGGTCAATCCCAAAACAAGATCATTGTTATAGATGATTATGAACCTTCTGTCACCATGGCACCAATGGATGATTGAATTAAAAACATCACTAACTTACTAGATGCTGCAGCTTATTATGTCAGGTTGCCACTTCTCAGGAATTCATCAAATTAACAACCCAAAAGCCAGAAGGGTATCCAATAAGGAACAGAGTAAACACAGACAAGTGAAGTGTAAACAGCCATATTGAACAAGAAGTACATAACAAATATGCTATCTTCACGTAGATTCTTCACACATAAATCATCACATTTACACAAGGTAAGACATGTTAAAAAACTAAAAGAAAAAATTCAATAAGGCAAAGAGAAGAAAATAAGGAAATTGGAAAATAATGGATCCCCTGCAATGAACAGAGGAAAACCCTCAAAGAGGAGGGACGTGCTTTGCACACATTAGAAGCTAATCACCAAATCTTAGCTCAAGTCAGCTGCTAAGAAAAGAAACCTTGAACAATATGATATGAGAACTACACTCCAACCAAATGCACTGAATAGTAGCAGACGGATTGCTCATTGACATAAAAATCTCAACTCTGTACTTATACCAAAAAAATTAAATCCAGTAAAGAAAAATTGGTCTGAAGACAAGGGCACATGCAACATTAACCAGAAAGGGTCCAAGAAACCTCCTCAAAGATAAAACACTACACTCAAACCAAATGTACAAATAAGGATAGCATGGATTGCAAATTGAGAAAAAAATTAAACTTCTACCTCTACCAAAATCATTAGTCCAAGGACCTACAGAACACCAAACAATAACCAAAAATGCCAAACAAAGTATTCCATAAAGAAAAAGTAGAACATTGAAATAACAGACGAGGGACCAATACCAATCAAGTGCCAACTTTATGTTACAAACCAACCCTCTTTTACCATTACGCAAAACAATTACCTTCCAAGTTCACTAGGGAAAATGTAAGATAAGTATATCTTAATTAAAATTTCAATAAAATCATACAAACTCGTCAAAATAGACTCATCAGGTAACAAGCAAACTGTCACAAATCAAGGTAACATGAACTAAATGCATAGGAAAAAGGACAAATGGAGATTAAACTCTTCCCAACAAACCATATACACAATCAACACAACACAACAATTGCCAGAAGAACAGCATCTAATTCTCAAATTTAGGAAGACTTGGTTAGGTAGACAAAAATGGGTCGGTTAAAACCTGAAAATTTAAGAATGAAAACCCTTTATAGGCGTAAAAAAGTATCTCATTTCCACTGATGGTTATTTTTTTTTAACAGAACTCAAAAACAATAAACTAAGAAAATTACCAAAGAATCCTAGTTGCCCTTTCCCTATCCAAAATAAAATGGAAAAGAAAAAGCTATTCCTCAGGCAAAGAGAGACAATCTAAATGTGGAAAACATGTGGATCCAAAACAAAAAAATAGAAAAAGATAAAAACTTGAGACCATTTGAAAACTGGGGAACAAAAAAAGATGAAACTTTGAAGGAGAGAGAGAGAGAGAGAGGAACCTGAAGACCGGCTCTGGAGGAACGAGAAATGGGTTTCTTCTTGTCTTTGTCCTTAGAGGAAGATGGGTTTTTAGCAGTTATCAAACCCTTTGCACCTTTCCCTGACATCTTGAGCTTCAATCTATGAAACTGCGCTTTCACCTTTAAAGACGCAACACAATAATGTCTTTTACACTATTCTTTACTTATGAAGGAACATGAACCACCCTTGCCTCATTCCACATTTGCACCCTTAAAAAAAATATTAAGGGCTTATTTGCTTTGGATATTGTTAAGGATGAATGATTAAAATCAATCACGGTAAAAAGTCAAGTGTTTTTTTTTTTTTTTTTTTTTTATCAAAAGAGTTTTTTTTTGACAGAACCAAAATAATTAAAAAGTTAAAATACTTATTAATTAAATTAAATTAAAATAATATACATTCAAAACAATTTACTAGTTTGGGGGTTATTTTTGTCATTTGAGTTGTATAGTAATTGAAAAATGTGTAATGTAAAATGTTTAATTATGTTTTTAATTTTTTAAATTAAAAATTTAATTTTTTTTTATCTTTAAATAAAAATATAAAGAATTAAAAAAAATATTTTTTATATTAAAAAAATTATAAAATCTAAATTTTGTTTCAAGAAATTAAATAAATTAAAATTTTTTAATTTGAGAGACTAAAAACATAACAAAATAAAAAAAAATAACATGTAAAATACAGAAGAAATCACTATGTGTAATAATTGGTGTATAATTATTGTTAAGTTCGTCTTAATGGAATTGAGTTTAGTTTTTTAAATAAGATCTTAAATTTAAGTATTAAAAATAAAAAAAAATGATTAATAAAAAAAATTCACTGGCCCTTATTTGGTTGTCCGAAAATAAGATGAAAAAAGTTGATGAAGTTAATGTTTTATTTTTATTCATATGTGTTGGCTAGTGTAAGAGAAAGTGTGTAAAAATATTTCTAAAATGATGGGATCTATTGTTATTATTTTTACTTATTTATATATATATTTTTATCTTTTATTTATATATTTTAATAATATTTTTTATTTTATTTTCATTTTCATTTATTTATCTTTATTTTTTTATTTTCATCCATCTTATATCTTTTTATTCTACGAAACAAACTCCAAAAATGATTCAATCAAATTCTCCAATAGTTGATAAGTTCAATTTATACTTCACACTAATAAGTAATAATATAGTAAAAAAAATAGTGTGATACATGTTCATGTTACTCAATATAATGTAGTGTGACATTTTCTTGTTTTTCTATTTTTTTTCAATTATAATAATAAAAGACTTAAATATATTTTTAATAATTTAAATTTGGGTTATTTTTCCCCAAATTTAACTTTATTTTTGTTTGTTCCTCTTCTTAGGAATATTTCTTAACTTGATTTTGGAGTTACTGTAATGAATATTTTTTTTATGGTGAAAACTAAAAGGAGTATAATTTTAAATTGAGGAAATAAATAAATTTAAATTTGGTGAAAAAGAATAAAAATAATTTAAATTTTAAAAATTAAAAATATATTTAAGTCTAATATATAAAACTAGTGTCTTGGTGTTTATTAATATTTTTGTCAATATCTTGACATTTGTGGTGGTAAATTTATAAGATATTATAGTTGCAACTTTATATAAAATTATAATTCTAATTCAATGAAAATATTTGTAACACATTTTATTTAATTTAATTTGAAAAATGTACGATGAATTTAATTAAATTGGAAATTTTATATAAAATTAAAATTTTAGTAATTGGGAATTCTTTATATTGTAAATTATAATGTCCATGTGATTACGAGATTAATAATTTTATTAGATTAGTAGGATAGTAATTGGATTAATTGGGCTAGTAGGAAATTATTTTGGGCAGAGATGTACTTTATTATTATTTTAGTGATTTTATTTGCATCCTTATATTTTCTCTTTATGGTCTTTTTATGTATTTTTTTTTAAAATATTCTTTTTGAAAACTATGTTAAAATTTTAACACCTTTTATAAAATAAAAAATTTGAAGTTAACACCTATAAAAACTTAATTTTTAGAAGTAAAAAAGTCAAGTCCCATGTGTTATACACTGTTTGTTTCCCCCTTCTTTTCTCCTGCCCATTTTCTTTTTTGTTTCCAATTCCCTCAACACACTCCAGAGTTAGATAATGAGCTTTGAAATGCAAAATTCCTGCATTTTTTATGGGAGGAAATCCAAGTTATTTTTTACATAGGTCTTTTCTAGGTCAATTTTGACTGTGATTAGATTTTATTTTTTTTTCTATTTATCTTTAAGGTATGATACACGGTCACCTGAGCTAGAATCACATTATCTATTGTACCTTTTTCATTTATAAATCCTTTATGATTGCTTTCTCTTTTATTCATTCTTGTTTTCTTTTATTTATTCTAGCTTTTTAGCATTCTTTTTAGAAGAAAGAAAGCTTTTCATTACAGTGTGGATGTTAGAAAGTTAAAATAGAAACAAGAAAGAAGATTTAATCGTATATTTTTTTATGTGTTTTGATAAACATTTAAGTGTTTATTAAATTTCAAATAATGTGATGATGTGTCAGTGTCTATTCTAATGTGACATTAATACTAACATAAATGTTAATGTGAGACTAATGTGAACTGCTAACTGCTAACGTAAAAAGGAACTTTATGATTTAGAAGATATCAAAATTGTTATAGGAGAGATTTGAACCTTATCATTTTTATTTCCTACCACAAAAACTACAAAATCATTTGGCTTGTTTTAATTCAAACAATTATATATATCATTATTGTGTTGGTTAATTGTATTTTTGGTTTTCATGTAAGATCATTATATAATTTTTTATTTTATTTTTGTGTCATTATGTTATAAATATAAAATATTCATCGATTTTATTAATAATTAATATTTGTCAAACAATTTAATTGATCACCTTTAATAGAGTATTCTTTTTCAATTATTTTTTTCATTTTGTCCCGACAAAAAAATAGGTGTTGGTTTCATTAATTTTTTTAAAAAATAAATGTAAAAATTTATAAAAAATAAAAAATAAATAAATAGGTACTAATTTTATCTATTAAATAATAATTTCTCTCTAAAATTATTATAGACTATTAATTTACTTTTACTAAAGAAATTTTTTGGATCTATTATTGTTCAAAAGGCTTAAATCCAATACTTTATTTAACATATTTGAGTCTAGTATTACTTTGATTAACATGATGTTGATAATTTAATTTTTATTTAATACTAAAATTTTATTATTTTAATTTTAAAAAATATAATATTATAATATTAAAATAAATAATATAGTATAATTAACGTGATAAAAAATAAATAAATCGATGAAAAGAAAATGTGGTTGAAAATAAAAACAAAAGACAACCTAAATACATAATTATATTTATGTATGAAAAAATGTAAAAAGTTAAGCTAATAAATTATTTATTAAATATTTTTATTTTTATTTTAATTATATAAGTATTTATTAAATTATATTTCAATATTTTATATATTTATTTATTAAATATTTTTATTTCTGAATAACAACATGAAAATAAAAGTAAATAAAATAATCTTTACATGTGATGACGAATGTGACATAATATAAATGGGAGGTGAAAAATGAAATCTATGAATAGTTTAATTTAACATCTTGTAGTAAGGAATTAATTCCATTATTTTTTTGCCTTTTATTAGGAGTATTATGACTCATCTTATTCTACTAATATAGCTCGGTTTGAAGGGATTTTTAACAGGTTTAACTTCAAAAAAATTAAACCTAATATATGTTGAGAATAAATTTAAATTATAACTCAAATTGTCTTATTATGATGTAATTAATATATATTATTAAATATTTTAATTTTAATTATTGTTTAGTTAAATTATATAACATATTATAAGAATAATTTATATTATTAATTTCAATTTAAATAATAATAATATCTAGTTAAACTATTCATATTAATTTAACAAATAAATAATTTTATATAATTCAATAAATAATTTTTTTAATTTATAATATAAATTTATATAATTTATGTTATATCTAAAATTAGCTTATTAGCTTAATGGTTATGGTGGTTATAAGCATCAAAGGAGACAAATTTAAATCTCCTTTACAACACTTTTACCATTTTGACTTAATTGTATCTTTTGCCTCCTAATTTACACAATTTATGAACTTTGTTCATAAAAATGTTTTTTCATGTATTTTATCTTAACGTTAGTTTGTCATCCATTGGAATTAGTTGACTTTAATAGAAAAAGATTTACCAAATGTGTGTTACTACCCAAACATCTATTCTTTATTTATAATCAAATAAGGAAGTAATTCCTAATTCTAGCAATAAAAATATTCCATTTTTCCATATTTATATATAATAAAATATATATTTAACACACTTCTTCAAATTGGAGTATATATGTCACACAAACCAAGCTTATTAAAATATAGTCAAAATAAGAGTCTTTAAGTAATTTGGTGAACATGTTTATCAATTGGTCATTAGAGCTAACAAAGTAAATGGTGATTTCTCTTTAAAGCATTTTCTCTCTTACAAATGGACAATCCATCTTTGTGTTTAGTTTATTCATGAAAGATAAAATTTGATGTACTATGAAAATTTACTTGATTGTCATATATAAGTTTAGTATTTTTAATGTCTCCAAACTTTAACTGTTTGAAGAGTTGCTTAAGCCATGTAATTTGTCTTTGGTTAAAATTTTGAATCATGTATTTGTTTGCATCAAGCCATGTTCGTGACAAAACTACACTTTGTAGCTTCTAAAATTTGTGTGAAAAATGCTAGTTTAAGAAGAAAGACACAAACCCAAACATGCTTATAATGTCACTTGCAACTACTACTATAGCACAATATTCAAATTCAACAATAGATCTAACAACACATTATGTTTCATGTTTCTCCGTGAGATCATTTTCTCTAATAAGAATGCAATACCAATAAATGGATCTCCTATATGATGGTGATCTTGCCCAATCAACATCAAAGTAGCAAATGACTTTGGTATATCCTTTGTTTTAATATATTAATCCACATCTTGGTTTATTTTTTATGTACTAAAGAATATGTATGATGATATTCCAATGATTATCACAAGTGACATTTAGAAATTGACTTATCACGTTGATTGCAAATGTGATGTTAGGTTATGTAACGATTTGATAATTATGTTTGCCCATAAGATATCAATATCTTCTTGAGTCTTTAAATGGCTCCCCTTGACCCAAACAGAGCTTGACATTGGGACCCATAAGAGTATTACTAAGGCAACAATTAAGCACATTAGTCTTAGCCAAAATGTCCAACAGGGAATTAAATTACACTTTTTACCTTCTATTTTTAAAATTTCACACCTTTTATCCCTAAAAATTGAGCATTTTATAAAAAGGTTAAAAGTGTTGGAAGAAGTGAGATTTGAATTTCTTTACCACACTTCTTTCACCATTGTCATCAAAGTCACTAAGCTACTTAACTTCTTTGGTCTCTTAAATGTATGTTTATATTTATCATTACTATATTTGTTGGTTGCACTTTTGGTTTCTCAAATTTATGTTTACATTTATTGTATGAAAAATATTAAAATTTAAGATGATAAATTTATTTATTAAATATTTTTATTTTAATTATTCAATTTTATAAATTATATAAATTTACTATTAAATTACATAAGTCTTTTTTATTTAATTTATCTATTAAAATTATATGACATTCTATATGCTACGAAAGCATAGTGCAATGAGTACCAAATATGAAGGAAGAGATACTAATCATCTTCCAATTGAAGAGAACAACTATTAGGAAGAAAAATGTAATTATGTGTTACTTTAAGTATCTTTAATATTCATGTTCTTTCAATGAAAAAATAGATTAATAAACAATAAAAATAAAAGTAGTATTTTGTATAACTTTTTTCTTAAAAAAATTATTTTAAAAATATTAATTTATAAACAAAACTTAATTAAACTAAGTACAAGAAGTACTCAAACTCATATACATTTCAAGAAGGAAAAAGAAAGGACAATAAAAGGATAAATAACTAACTAGGCTAGCACCAATTCGAAAAATTACAATAATATGCCCCTACTAGCTAAGACCCATGGCTAAAAACAAAATTTGATATTGTTCAACTACCACAACAAATCTTAGAAACGATTTTATAGATTAGATTGTAGGAATCCAATTTATCAATGACAAAGTTTAGTTTTTCCTTTAACATTTGCAATTGATTACTACCCTAAATGAATGGCTAAAAAACTCATTAGAAAGGGGTTTGAATAGTGTGTGCATGATTTTTAAAATTTTTTACAAACCATTATTTAAAAGACATTTGAAAAGATAAAAAACAAGTTGCAAACTCATGGATGTATAAATCGTGAGGGAAGACAACAACACAAAAATATATTTTTATACTAGTTCTCTTCAACTTTTAAGTCATGTTCAATTCTCTCTTAACCATTAGAGGTTTCATTAGCTAAGAAAAAAGGGTTACAATCGAGTAATGAATTTATCACTCCATACTAATACAAGTATATTTTTAAGTCACTTTTGGTTTTCCAACTCAAGTATTCTTTGTTATCACTTTTGACTACACCACTTAATCACTTGATTGAATATTCCAAGTATTCTTTTTCAATAAGTCACTTCTAACTTTCACAAACTCTTTACAAAGATACAATTCACAATGTGAGGATATGAAAGTTTTAGCTCAAATATAACAACTTAGCAGAGTTAGGTATAAACATATTACATAAATAATCTCAAGAAGAGATGTTAAAAGAATTGGAAGTGCAAGAGCTTACGATATAATGAGATGATTTTGATTCAGAGTCTCTAGTTTTTCAGTCTTTATACATTTTGGGATATATAGGCTTGGGGAAACTAGTATCCATTGTGATTCAACATTCTTCTTCCTATTATAATGTGTATCAAATGCATAAATTTTTATTTATGTCTTTATATTGTAAATGTTCAACTTCTACTAGAGGAGAGAAAATATGTTTGTCATTTGTCTTTTCTTCTTTTTTTCTTTCTAAACTATGGTATTGCAAGTACTTTTTTGAACATTTCTACTTTAGTCTTTTCTTGTTGACAGACTTTAGAACTCAATGGTTCTTTTGATTTAACAGTTGTTGAATGTGATTGAGAAATCCACATGAGGTGAATAGATTTATCCCCTTTTTTTATTACAAAAACTTTCAAAGATTTAAACTTTTAACACAACAAAAGATTTTTTTCCCAATTATGTTTATTTATGCCTTTTCACAAAAAAATAAAAATGATATTATTAAATCTTTTGATTGATGAACCAATAACAATTTAAGAGAAATAGAAAGATGAATATAAAGGTTTATATTGGGTCAGCCAAAATCTAGACCTAGATCCAGTGTTAGTTTGACAACCCTAATCAAACCCTTTCTTGCATTATAGAGATTTGTAATACAAACATTATGCACGTACAATTTCTATATACCATTTTCTTGAAACCTACAAGAAAGTTAACAAGAAGTACCTCACTTCTTATCTTTTAATCTTAGAACTCCTATAAGATATAAACAATCTAAAAAGAAAGTTAATGAATTAAAATACACCTTAGAAATGCATAATATCCTAACTAAATTTTGACTTTATACACTTAGATGGTTCTTGACTCTATTCTTTGACAAATCTTGAATGTAATAAATCATTCTTTCACTTTGATCTCTTTTTTTTTTAAAAAAAGAAAGATAGCTTTTGAATTTGAAAGAGTTTTTTTGTGTATTTAAAAATTGAATTTTCATCCATATTTTGAGTTTGAGAGAAAATGTCTTTTTATAAAGAATTTTTTGATTTTAAAACTAATTTAACAGATCATATATTTTAGTTATGAATTTTGAATAGTGTAATTGGTTGTCTAGTCATTTAAATCAATCTTTTTATCTCAATAAAACATCAGGATTGATAATGTAATTAATTACTCTTATGATATAATCGATTACATCAAAACAATTTAAAATACAATTTTTTCTACGCAACATGTAATCAATTAAATCAAATTGTAATTAATTACATATGCTTAAAATATTGATTCCAAATTTTTTTAACTCTTGTAATCGATTGCATACTCATGTAATTGTTTAAAAAAATTAGTAGACTTTATCATATTTGAAATTAATAGAATTTTGAATCATCTAAGAGCTATATGAACACATAAGTCTATTTTATTAAACAAACAATATAATGTCACATATTTACATGATTGACATAATGAAATTAACCAAAATTTGAGTCTTGAAGCCTTGATCTTTAATAGGAATATGTTTATCTTTATTATGTCTATTGTTTTTCATTAAATGTTTATTTGAATTCAAACGTTAGAACAACAATAAGGATAAAAAATGATGTAAATTGAAATAACAATTATCCTAGACATACAAAAACTTCTAAAACAATATCATACATAATAAATGTGTAAATAGAAAATAGTCTAATGTAGTTTATTTGTCTAGTGATATACTTGGATGTATGACATATATTGATGTATTTAAAAAACATACGTCTTTGAACATATCATAGCTTGCTAAAACTTTGAATGTATGTTTTATAAAAGACTACTAGACGTATCCAATATTTTTAGTATGTTGAACGATTAGTTTATTAACATACCTTAATACATATAAGTTCAAGTAATAAAGTATTTTTTGGTTTTCTTGTATGTATCCATGTTAACACATCTTAGCAAATCATTAGTAATCTCAATATAATATTTTTTATGATCATCAAAATCGCAAATTTTTAGGAGTTTGACATTCATCAATGTCTTTGATTCTAACATTAAACACCTCTATTCTTTACCTATGTCTATATCATCTTCTACAAAATTTTCCTTTTTGTTTTGAAATTAAAAGTGTGAAGCATACCAACTTTCTTATAATTATAGTAAATTCCAACATTTCTCTAACAAATGTTTAAAATCCTCCCCTTGTAATTAAAGAATTTGTAGGGTTTTAATACTCTAAAATCATCTAAAGTAATTATAAATTAAGATAACAATAACTTGATCCCACAAATTTCATTTTTTGATAGATTGGTTAATATTAAGAAAATTTTCTAAAATACTTATAATAGGTAACTATTCATTTGGCCTTAAGGTTTTGAATAAAATATGGTGTCCAATTAATTTGTGTGATTGTCACTAATATATCATTTATTCGATATTTTCACAATGTTTTAATTTTATTGAGTCTATTGAATGTGATTGTAATACTAATTACCTACTAGAGTTTGAATAGTAAGATAAGTCAAACCAAAAAAAGTTTATAAATTTGTAAATTGGATCTATTCATTAGGACTTTTAATTGATGAATTGAATTATCAAAAATAATATATACAAAGAGTTATTGAATGAAGTAGCTTGATATACATCTTCTATATATAAATAAACAAAAATAAAAATGGCTTCTACAAACCAAATTCACAAAACCAATGGGTGAGTTCCCACAAATGTCCTTTCGAATATCTATTTTTTGGTAACAATCGAAAAATAAAGAAAAGAAAAGAAAACTCAACCAAAACTTATATGACTTCCTATTAATAGTAAACAAGTAATAGAAAACAAATCTTAATAAATTTCTAAGTTGGCAACTAAACACCAGGGTTGCGCTCGTTGCGGATCTAATGGATTTTTCCGTTCTAATACTCTATTTAAGAGTTATCAATATTTATCAAATCTGTTCCTATCTAACGAAGCGCTATTGGATCAAATGATCGATTATTTTTTATATATCGAAATAGACAAATGAAAAGATAAAATTTCATTCTAAATATTAGATATGATCTCTATCCTAATGATGGGATACAATAAGAAAAAAAAATCTAAAAATCAAATGATAAAAAAACAAAATAGAATCTTCAAAATCTTCAAATCAAGTTAGCTTAAAAACGTGATTGGGAGGGAAAACATTATTAAAGGTAGCCAACTAACTAGATTTTTTTTGACAAAGATTAGTTCTTGATAAAGTTGGTGGATACTCTACATCGATATCATTGTGATCTAAAAAGGTTAGATAAGATTTTGTGGAATTTATTTAGAATTTCAAATGGACAAATTTTTCCTTAGTGTCTTCGTAAAAGTTACAAAAATTTTTGTCCTTGAAATTTGGATACCAATTTCATGTAATCCTATATTCACAACTTTAGATATCTTCAAAATATGGAACCTATGTCATGTTGTTAGTGGAAGTAATGACTAAAACTTTGTAGCCCTTTTTCTCCATGAATTCATTCGAATTAGCCAAGATTAATGAGAAATGAAATCCTAGGGGCACCTAATTTGTTAAAATCCAACCTTTGTAGCTCTAGTTATACCCTACAAAAGACAATAAGGTTAAAATGAGAAAAAAAAAATACAAAAATTATCTATGATTATTAATTAAGTCCAATAAAGCTTACATATGTAAAATTAAGCCAAAAATATCAATATTAAGCATAAACAGAATTCAATTAGGCCAAGCATAAACCATAAATGAATTACCAAAATTGATTTATCAATATACTTAATAATAGAATCTTAAACTAAGTTTAAAGACTTAAAAACGACTAGTAAAGAGTTTTAAGAAAAAAAATTATCTAAAAAAATCTAACATAATTTTGAGTTAAGGATCTCAAATAAATAAAGAGAATGGTATTTCTATAATTTCACTTATAGAATCATTATTATAATATTTATGGATGACTTTTGGGCTAAAATATTTTTGTATACAAGTCTAGTATTTTTAAGAATTTTAAGATTAAAACTAGTCAAATATAAACTTTTTAGTGAAAAGTATTTAAAGAAGAATAAAATTTTAATTTCATTCTTTAAAAACTTATTTTCCTATTTATAATAATTTAAACTTTTTTACCCATATTTGAAAGAATTTTGAAATTTTACATTATTTTTAATTAATTATAACTATTCTAGTATTTAATTTAAAGGTTAGGTGTAAAATGATCATTTCAAATAAAATTTGTTTAAAAAATTCCACAAAACATTCTAATGACCAAAATCATTTTTATTGATCTTCCATAAAGATATAAGTCAACATAATGTAAGGAAAATTAATTATGATTTTTTGAAGCTTAGTAAAATTTAATAAATATAGGTTTCTTGGAAATTTGAAACAATAACTTAAATAAAACAATATGAACTTAATTATATTTAACTAAAATTTTCTGAGACTTTTAACAGGAATATAATTGATTTTGATTATAAAATTTAATAATGTGTGTTATAAATCAAAATAGAAACTTAAAGGCAAAGCTTAAATATTTGTAGAAAAATTTAAGACTTTTATTTGGGACTTCAAATGGAAAAATTTATAGAAATTATGTATTTGTACATTATTCATTATTCATTATAAGACCTTAGTACCTTGTGGAAGGCTATACATAATTTTGTAGATTTATTAAGACCTATAATGGTCATTATTGGGTTGCAATTTAGGTTTAAAACTCAATAATAACATTATTTTTTTTGTGAAAAGGTTTAAGCATTGTTATGAAAATGCATAGTTAAGTGTTGATATTGTACTATGGTGGAATAATCATGCATTCATGTAAGACTCTACATTGTTAGTTGTGAGCTTGCACTAAGTCTAAAAGTAGTGCGAAAGATTGGTAGAGGTTACTTAAATAAGACCTTGAGGACATATGAACATGTGAACCACATGAGACCCAAGACCTTGAAAACCATGTGTCATGGTAACGATTATCCTATATGTATGTCTTAATGATGTCACTAGTTTCTTCATGATTAGTATTGATGTCTATTTAATGGTTTATGATATTTGTTGTTGTGACCTTTGAGTTAATGTTGTTTTATACCTTGTTAAGTGACATGTTGTTTAATTAAATTATTTTAGAATGAGATTATTTATTTTTATTTTTCATTTATGTTGTTTATTTGGAGTACATTCATCATGAAGTGCTTTTGTGCCTTCATTTTCTAAGTTTAGCCTTTTGTTAATGTGTGTGTGTGATGATAATAGAGTTTGTGTTTAGAAAAGTAGATGTCAAGGAGTCACTAACACGTGTATGATATTCATAGAGTGTGTTTATTTCATGTCATATTTTTTTATTTTTGGGAATATAATGATGGGAATGAATATTCTCATGTTTTTTAAGAGATTATCATAAAATATTTTCAAGAATATTTTATTTCTAGGAATATTTTATTCCTAGAAAAGTTGAGCCCTCACGTTTTAGGCATTCTCTATTTCCATGAAAAAATGGGTATATAAGATTCTCATGAAAATAAAAGTTATTGTCTATAATAGCTACATATTCGCACTACATTTATCTTTTATTTTATTTTTATTTTTTAATTAAATAAATTTTTAACTTTTTTTTTTCTAAAACTACTAAATAGTAACAAGCATAATCATGGAAATAACATTCTTAAATATAATATTTTTGAAAATATGATTCTCGAGAATGTAAAAGTTTATTATGAAACAAATGCCTCATAGAATTCACTGTGGCGATTATAAGGCGTGAAGTTAAATATCATATATATCCTCATCAAGGTAGCAAACCAACTTCTCTTTACAATTAATGTGTCATTGAAGTTTTGGGTACTAATCTTTGAGAAGTGGTAGGCCTCATTGTTATATATTAAGAGATCATTTTGTTCTTTTTTTGCTTATAGTAGAGTGTGTAGAGGAGGACCATATTGTAGGCCTCAACCATTCATCTTCTTCCAACTCTAATGTAGAGGAGGAGGATCCATCAAAAGCTTCTCAATAATAGAAGCTTAGAATATTAGTAAGGACCCAACTTAAATGATGTGGATTGGTGTATAATAGATTTATTTCTCCTTTCCCAATTCAAATGTATCCTTATTTGACAACTTATCCATTGACATATATTTATTATTTTGAAATGCATTGATATTTTGATCTTAATGATCCCATCTTTAGTTATGTAATGTTGGGAGACACAATATTTTATTTTACTATCTTCAATATGCATGATATTATTGTTTTGATATTAAATTTTTTTATTATTTGATTTTATAATTATTGATTTATAGCATTATCAATTTTGATCACAAAATTTTTATTCGTATTTTTATCATTAAATTAATGGACTTTTTTTTATTTAAAATTGATTTTTTTTTTCACATTCTACGTTAGTTAATCTTATAACGTTTAGCAACCGAAATTCTTCTTGAGACCAAAACTTTTGATTGCTAAATGATATTTAAGGCAAAAATATCAAAAGATGTCTAATTCTCCTTGAGTTGGATGCTTAATCAATGAAATAAAACACCCAATGATTTTATAGGCTTTATTCTAGTGTATTTTGGAATGTGCTTTAAGTCCTTTCTTTTTTACACATTAGAGCTCTAATTTCTCTTATTTATTACCCAAAATAAAAACATTCAAATTAAGGTTCTAAATAATTTATATATTTAAAAATTAAATTAAACCAAACTACTTTAGTGGTTAATTTTATGAAAAAAAATATACTAATAATATAAAATATATTTATATTATTATTTAGTTATTGATCATTATTTTTTAATTTTTATAATAATTATTGTAAAAATCATATGAATAATAAATTATAATTGAATGAAAATATAAAATTATTTTATACTACTAAGGTATCTTTATTAAATTTTGTATTTATTCTTAATATTTTTACACAACTTGCGTTATTGTCCCACTCTTACTTTTTAAAATTTTAACTATAGACTATTTTGAAAATTTAAAAGCCATAAAAATATTTAAAGTATATTTTAAACAGTATCATATACGATTTTTGTATCAGGTTAAGATTCATTAATTATCCACTATCAACCAATTTTGATTAACTAATTAATAATATGTTTTTGAAAAATAAAACTATCTCTTTTCTATTTAATCATGCTCTTACTTCCTTACAATCTCTCTCCTCCTACCAGAAAAACATACTAACACAGTAATTAATTGTTTTTCATAGGGAGTAAATTCATAAAATAAATAGGAGAAAATTAATTACAATTATAGTTACTTTATATTAACTTTTAAGATTTTCACATAAAAACTAAAAAATATAATAATTTTTTTATTCTAATAAAATAGTTTTAAAATTTATTCTTTTGTCTCTTTATACTTTTATTCTACAATAAATATATATATAAATAAAATATATAATTGATAAGAGAGTAATTAGTATTATTTTAAAATTTAAAAATAATAGCTAAATAATAATAATTTTTTAATAATTTGATAATTAAAAAAGAAAAGAGGAAATATATTTTAAAATGAAACATGATTAATAGTCACTTCGTAAAATACAGAAAGCAAATTTTTTATGAATTTGATAAAAAAAAATATGAACTTTGCATATAATAATTAATTAATAATATTGACAAAATGAATCCTGCACATTGTTCTTTGAAAATATAATTTTTCTAGTATCTTTAAATTGTATTTTAAACATTAAATTAAAAGGTTATAATTGGAAATTAAATTATTTTTAGTATTAAACATTTATTGTTTTAAGTTTATTTCAAATTATATATTAAGAGTGTAAGTTAATTATAATCAATCCATAAATCCGACGAACCTAATCTAATTTTTTTGAATTTAATTAAAGTTGGATTGAATTATAAATTTAAAATTTTGAATCCAATTAACTCGAATATACATTAAATATTTTAAAAAATATAATTTTTCTATTAATATTAAAAAAAATATGATTTCTCTACTAATTTATAATATTTTTTAATT